>CAIGRP010059681.1:0-24518 GCA_903798385.1 Fraxinus cuspidata | reverse complement strand
ACATTAATGTTATTATCTAGATTATGAGTTGGGTATCTTAATGTCTCATCAGTTCATCATAAACTCATAATTTCTTTTGTTGATCCATTTGGCATTGCTACAATATTTGGATTATGAGTTGGATATTTTAATATCTCATTTGTTCATCTTCATCTCATAATTTATTTTGTCGATCCGTTTGGAATTGCTACAATATTTTCTTCAATCCACATTAATTGTTGCATAGATTTCATTTCGACTTTCAATAATATCTTATCAATTCATATCGGATTACAATAATATCTCATCAATTCATTTCATCGAATTACAATAATATCTTATCAATTCATATCGGATTACAATAATATCTCATCAATTCATTTCAGATCACAATAATAAGAATTTCACTTATGTTTTCCCACCAATCCAAATATTTGTATAATAACTGCAAGAGCCAGAAAAGGCTAGCTAGTATGACTTGTACAAGGATGATAAACCAAAGCCTCTTATTATTCCTCATCATATTAGCCAGCTGTTGCCCTGTCCATCTAGCTGCATCTTGTTTTGCTGGTCGTTATGAGGTGCAAGTCTTCAATAAACTGCCACCCAACTCTAGCCCATTGCGGTTGCACTGTGCATCGGGAGACAATGATATTGGATATCACACACTGTATGTAAATCAAGAACTCAATTGGCATTTTTGTAATGGCATTTTAGGGAATACTTTGTTTTTCTGCCACCTATGGTGGGGTCCAAAGAATCGAGCCTTTGAAGTTTTTAATTCAAAATGGGCAAATGCTGCTTGCCTGGGTCGTTATTGCATCTGGGAAGCAAGGAGTGATGGTATCTATTTTCATTATGTGGACTTAACAAGAAAAGAATATGATTGGAAATAAAAATCCCTATTACTTTAATTCGTTAAATTATAATTTTTATATCTTTTGAATGTCATGTCATAACCCTTATGAGTTATATAGTTATAATTGTCGAAGTCAACTTAATCATTTCGGTAATTTAAGTAGCCACCGAAGGTCCCTTATTCAAAGAAGGCCCTACAAAAATTTTAAGAAATCTCATATTTTCATATTTTATCTAGTTTTTACTAAATAATGTTAAAATCCCAATATTCAAGACTCTTTTACTTATTTACTTTTTCATTTTCTTGAAAACTCGAGATCATACATTATTACAATTTATAATTAACAAACTCTTTATTATTACTACTTATATTTACAATAACTTATCGAAGAAATTGCCAAAAAGGAATTTTTACCGATTCACGTCTGCCTAATGCTACTATCATTTTCTTGGAAATCAATATTACTAGCCTTTTCATGCAATCTAATTGAAATCTATTAAAGTGAGCGAATGTGCTAAAAATTTTCGTCTTGTTTAGCAAAAATCATTTTCTTGTATCAACGTTAAGAACAAAATTGACCTCTAACAAATTTCATTATTGCGGAATTTCGATAATTTCGACTTTAGATGTTTTTTTAGCAAGTGTTGGCTTATAGATTTTATTTCATTTGATTTCGTGGATAATCGTGTTTATAATTCTTACTTATGTTAAAATTATGAGATTAAAATTATAATGTTGTGATTTTACTATTTTGAATTTTTGGATTGAATTTAGTTTTCTAATTGTTGATGAAATCATCANCTTGTTTAGCATTATATTATTTGATGGAGTTCTACGAAGCATGTATTCATTATTATCCTATTTACTCAAACAATGTAAAAATATTGAAACTCTATATTGATAGAAATTTTTGGGACAAACTAAATCGATTGGCTAAAAATGTTTGTCATATTATATTTCTAGACCAATCAAACTTGCTTTACACTTTTTAACTCAATTTATTGTATCTCATTCAAATTTCAGTAAAAAGTAATGACCATAGTAATTCGACACTTTATTGAATTCATTTTTACTGATTTCTCGCTACAATCAATCTAGAATTCGTTTTCAACAAGGGGCTTGTGACGGATCAGTGGGTAAATAGAAACATAAGTTATTGGTATTAGAACAAATCTCGACTAATTTCTCACGATTATAGAATTTTGGGCACGGGTGGTGCAACAATTGGTATAGATTTGATCGTGGAGGAGGATTATGATTGCAGCGATGATCCTTTTGTCACTTTTAATTTCGAGCGATAAAGGAATGTTGATTTAGGTGAAGATTACAGCAATTCACCTATTTTTTGCGCCGACAGTTGACTTGAAGTCGGAGTATCAATAGTCCTTGACTCTTTTTCTAGTTTGGTGATCTTGGTGCTAACCATTCCTGTCAGTCTATTGGTAACATATAGGTTGGTCAATGTGTGGTTGAAGATATGTTGATAGTGGAGACCTAGAGAGTTTTGAAGTCAACAAGAGAACAAATTTGAAGATGGTTATGATTGGAAGGCAAAGGAAGAAACACAAAGAGCCATTTCTGTATATATTGAGGTGCATAGTGCTCATCGTGATCCTAAATCCTAAAATTGAGGGGCCAAAATAAGGGAATTATATATAGACAACCTTTGTCAGTGGATTCTAAATGTAAATTTCAACTTGTATAACCTTGATGATGTATTGAGTAAATTGGAGGATTGTTTTGAGACAGAGAATTTATGTGCCTTCACTCCACGTCCATAACTTTCTACATGATGTATTTGCCCTTAATTTCAAGATATCATGATCGAATGTTCTTCGAGAAAATAGGAATCAATTGGATATTTTGGAAGAAAATCTACCAAACGCTCTCGCTCTAGTTTATCTGAATTTGTAGAATCAAACAAATGTAGTAGAACATATATTGCAAAATAGGTTATTGTCATTACGGGGTATTCAATGAGTATACAATATACTGTGCAAGATTTGGGGTCGAATCTTTTTCAATAGGAGGAGAATGATGGAGCCGTAAATATCCCCAATCAAATCAACTCTTATTTCTATGTTCTTTAATTAGGTTGTAGGATTTTCTTTTCTTAAGATTACTACTCACACTTTATGGGTTGTTGTTTTGGTTGGTTGTTTTTAAGTAAATAAACTGCTTGGAGCTTTTTGTCCAATTATTGATTGTTTTCGAATGGATAATTCTTGGTGCACATAGGGGGCACCATAATGGTGTCCATAATGGACACATGGTGCCCCCCTATTTGATGGGGCGCAATTATTGATTGTTTCGAATGGATAATTCTTGGTGTACATAGGGGACACCATAATGGTGTCCATAATGGACACATGGTGCCCTCAATGGACACGTTATGGTATCCCTATATACTTGTAGCACAACTTACGAATACTACATGAATCCACAGCGCCCCATCCAATAAGGGGCACCATGTGTCCATTAAGGACACCATTATGGTGCCCCCTATGTACTTGTAACATAACCCTTTTCGAATACTATATGAATCAACAAATAGTAATTTCGTATATTGTTCATACTCGTGTGCCTACATCAACATCCTAGATCTGTTTTGGTTTCCAACGTCTTAACGATTAAGTATTCGACATGGAAGAGATCCATGTCATGTAACTTATGAAAGTTTTAACTTTCAAAATAAAATATTAGTCTTTTTTTTTTGTCTTTATTTCAGTTTTTAACATAAAATTAAGGGATAATTGCTACAAAAGCTCCAAACCTTTGAAACACCAGCAGACTTTTCCCAAATTTTTGATTTGTTGTAGCCGTGACCTAACGTTTCCAAATGTTGCTGGTGAAGTCACAATTCCACTAGTTGACCAAAAATTTAATTTTGATCACATTTTTAATATTTTTGAAAAATGGAAAAATAGTAATTTTTTATTTATCACATTAAATAAATTAATTAATTAAATTTAAAAAATTAGAAATTAAAAAAAAATCGTCTTCTTCCGCTCACCCCCGCCCCCTCATCAAACCCAAAATTAGCCACCCGGCCACTGCCACCTCCACCATCCACTTGCTACCGATCATCTCTATAATGTTGCTAATTCTAACAAAAAAAATGTTATGTGGAAATGTCACGCCATAGATTATCAGTTAGCACATGTTTCTCACTAGTGTAATTGTTTACCATTTGGAGAGATTGTTTCAAATTTTATATCTTACACAGCTCTAAAGCACCGAAAAAATTCAAGTTAAAAAATTAGTGCTTACTTTTCATCTACTTTTCGAAAAAAAATAATAAAAATGGTTAGTTTTTCACTTTTACTGTGTCCATTTGAGAATATGGTGGAAGATGGAAAATGAAAGGGTTTGTAGGAAGTTGCTCAATGATGAAGTTAAGATGGAGAAAGCACTTAACTGATTCATTTATAGAATAATTGTTTTGTGGTTCTTTATTGGATAAAGTACATAACAATTTTAGAACAAAAATCTTATTTTTGCACTGTGTCAAAAGTGTAAAACAATTTTAAAACTCAGTCACAGATCCCGACGAGAGGTTGAGTTGGTTGGTGGAGGTGGCGGTGATCGGGTGACTGAGTTTGGGTTTGAGGTGGAGGTGGGGTGTGGAAGGAAGAAGACGATATTTTTATTTATTTCTTATTTTTAAATTTAATTAGTTTAATTCTTTAATGAGACAAATAGAAAGATATCCCTTTTTAAAATATTAAAAATGTGGTCAAAGATAATTTTTTAGTCAACTAGCAGAATAGTGAATGAAAACTGTCCAAATGGCTTCATCTACAATGTTTAAAAATGTTAGGGGTGACGGCTACAACAAATCAAAGATTTGAAGAAAGTCTGCTAGTATTTCAAAAGTTTGGAACTTTTGCTACAATTATCCCTAAAATTAAAATCAATAAATTTAGAATAGCTTACAGTTTAAGTGGATTAACTTTTCATTATTGTGGTGGTTGATTTGTTCCTTATAAAAGGGATTGCTTTTCGCAACTTGTAAAAACAACTTGAAAGAATATTCTTTGTACATGTTATACTATTTTGGCAACTCGATGAGAGACTCGTTTTTTATCTTTTTGCGATTGTGCTCATAGAAGGAGATCCGATTGTTAACTACAAAGGTTTTATTTTGGAACCGTGTAGTGCCAAAAATACCTGCACGAATGGGAGGCAACATGATTCTAGGACATCATCCTTGACTTGACTCCCTAAAGCTTTCTTTCTAAATCTCCTCTTCGTTATGTTATGTTATTATTGAATTACATACGTTTATATTATTTATAATTGTTGTGATAATTATAACTTATCTATACACAAATAACTCATTTTTCCTGAAGATGAAATTTATCGTCAACGTTCACCAGCAGTAGCATCAAAAAACCTTCATCCACTTCTAAAGATTTGAAAAATTGGAACGATGTCATGACATGGTTCTCCCACGGATGCTATTATGGTGAGTGTGTATTATGCTCATGACTCTCTCTTTACAGCATAATATTGATGCCATTAAATGAGAAGGCGGGCTGGTCTTAGGACTTGTTTACCTTTTCAGACGTAAAATATCAATGTAGATTTATTTTGGTCTAACTTAATGATTTTCAGGTTTACAGTCAATGAAGCCATATGGATTGCGCAAGTAAAAGAATTTTCTCTATATAATTCTACTTACTCGAATAAACATTGGTATATATTATTCCACATTATCAATAATGTAATAAAAAGGATTTTAGTTGCAATATCTTCTTAATACTGTTTAGTCCACCTTACAAAACATAGGATAGAGCTTAGACAAATTACGGGAGGAGCTCATTGTGCAAAACGATACATGGGCATGACAATCATTGTCAATTTATTGTATTCCATTGCTTCCTATTCCCATATCGAAATAACCTTTATCAAAAAGATACAAAACTTCTCGGTAAGTACAAAATGGACCTCGAACAAGGTATTTTTAATTTTTTTTTCTTTTTTTTTATTTGAAGTCTATTTATGTAAGCCAAAATTGATGGGTAACAAGTATTGTCAATTTATTCGATATTTGTGACCTGTGTTAAATTCGATATTTGTTATTTGAAAGTGTTGTTTTCTAGAAATTGATGTTGTTTCATATAGGAATGAGTTGTGACCTGAATTTCGCCGATTGTGACCTGTCCTTTCATATGTAACTAACGTTTTTTTTTTTGATTTGTGACCCATATGAATTGTGTGCATAACAACAAATATATTGTTAGGATGTGTTTAGAATTGATTTTATTCGATTTAGATATGTATTGTGACCTCAATTTCTCTTGACTGTGACCTGCCCATCCATTTATGACCAAAGTTTCATTTGATTTTAGCATGAATCCTTAGACATTGTGTTGACAACCAGAAGTTGTGACTAGATTCATTATATATGTGGCTGGATTGACCTGATTGTCTACCATGCTTCTTATGACCTGTAATCGTGTACCATTCCAAATTTAATTTTAATGTTGCTTTGATATAAACAAATAATGCAGGTTTGAAGTATATTATCCCAGAAGACAGTTGTTAGAGGGAAAAATTACAATAACCTTGACAAAGGGTGTTTTGACAAACTTCAAAATAAATCCCAAGGAAGCGTAACAACTTTTACTGGAGGATACATATTTCTCTCACTTCTTAGAGTGTTACGAAATTATAGTTCAACCACAATTGATCCACTATTTTCCGTTAAGGCAGGTGCAACATCCGAATGTAAGGAAATATGGTTCAATATACCTAGTCAATTCGTTGAATTCTCGCTGCTGGGGTTCTATTTAGTTATTGACTTCAGATATTTCGGCAATGGTGCTATAGATAAGCTTGAAAAAAGTTCAAATGTAACGATCTTCTGACATTTGTTTGCTTGCGAAGCATAGTACTTGTTTTTCTTTTCAATTTGTATTCTTACCTTATCATGAAGGTATGACACGTCCGTTTTCCCTTGCTCATTGTATCTTTAGACAATTCACCATTCTATGCATGGGCATGACAAACAAAACTTATTGGATATGGCCCAACAGCATTAATGACTAGACAAAATAAAAAAATAAAGGCAGCATAATGTTTTCTTTCAATTTATCTTTTGGACGAGAAAAGTCCAAAAAAAGTACGTAAGGTATATATTGCATGGTGTTTTCTTTTAAGATCAATAAATATTTGGTGCTATAATTACCAAATCAGCTCAATTTTTGTATAGAAAGGGGTTGAAAACGCGCGCGCGCTCGACTAAATAGATTGAACATGTTACAAAAGTCAATTGTCGTGTTTAATCCAGTACAACCCAAAGAGGATCTAAAACGAACTTCCTAAAATCAAAATGACAACTAAAAGAATTGCAGATGTAATCCAATGACTGCTACTGGCATTTCATGGGGGAAAAAAAAAAAAAAAAAGCGCAATAGAAATGGCATACAAGCATTAAGATTGAATTTAATTCATTTCTAACACGCAAATTATAGATCTCAGAACAAAGATCCTTTTCACAATCTCATAAATTTCACCTTGCGATTCATGCTCAGAAGAACATGAGTAAATAAGTAAATTACTTATTCGATGGTAGTTTTGCTCTTGGGAAAGACTTGAACAAGAAAAAATGCATGATAGCCTCAAGCAAGCAAAATAAGAGGATTTTTATACAGCAGAATACTCGGTCAGTAACTAGCTCTGGATATGATAGCTTTACACGCAATTATATCAGCTCAACTTCTTCATTGCTGTTTGAAATGATACAAGTTTCAAAAACCAACTCTAGAAGACCCCAGAAGGTAAAAGGAAGAAAAATTCAAGGAGAATAAAAACATGAATGAACAAGCCACCTAATTGGAGGAGGAGAAGAGTCAGAAGGGCAAAAGCAAACGTTTCCATCTTTTGCTTCTCTGGCACTTGGATCGTCTGTCTGCCCCTGATATTGAACCATTAACTGGCAATGAATCTCTGCATATCCCCCTTGTAGCAAGGGGGGAGGGAATGTAAAACATTAGCACAAGTTTCAGGCTTCATGCTTATACCTCTTCTGCAACAGGCGTGAGGACTCCCCCTTCAACAAAGGCTGGATCAAGAAATTTAGCCACGAATGCCCATAACTTATAACTTATAAACATCATCGAAGTTGGACAAAAAGCCAAGAGAAGCAGTGACAACCTCAACTCTGACGAATCCACGTTTACCATCATGCCTGCCATTTTCCATTGGCTTGCAAAGGGTCATATCGTCAAGACTCAAAGATCCTCGTTGCTGTTTGGAGCTATCTAGAATCCGTATCTGACTGAAGATGCCAACACCAAGAGAGATACTGTGTGACTCAGCCATCTTCAGAACAACTTCCGGACTAATCAAACCCTGGTTTCAGTCCCTCACATTGAATGCAACAGCTGCACCTCTTTCACATTTAATTTTCGGGCCATAGATCTGAACAACTGTTACACTGTCTTTTCCGTTTGAAGCTGGGAATCTTAATTGAAGCAATGAAGTTACGAGCCAATTAATCAGGAATCGGAGTCGAGAGGTTGTCTTGTTGAGACCCAACATGTTTATGTGATCAAGATGCTTACATATTAACTCGGGTTCATTCCTGTCCAACTCTTGTTCGTCATCATATTCCCCACTACTAACGTAGTCCTCATCGTCAAGGTTCGTGACTGATAATTCTCCCAGCTCCAGAGTTTGGCTTAGATGAGCTCTGTGATTGTCTTCTGTGCTAAAGGATACCCTTCTTTCCCTGCTTCCAAGTTGCTCCGTCTCTTCTATGCCAAAAAATCTACCACCAGCCATTCTACTTCTCTCTCTCCTTTCCAGCAACCTAAACTCACCTTCTGTCTCTCGTCTTATTGCACTTTCCTTCGAGTAGGGAATTATCTCAGAAGCTGAGCCATTCTGAATGCTTCTATGATTAGAAGCAGAAGACAAATTGTTGGGACCGTATCCTTTTACAGCAGAATTTAGTGGTTTGTTGTTGGTATCAGGTTCTTCTTCAATTTCCTGAAAATGTCGGTATTCTGGAGTTCTATATTCTCTTGAAGCCTGGTTTCTTTCAGTAAATTGTTCTTCTTCAGGAATCTCCTCAAAATGGTCCAATTCTTGAGACACTGATGGAACAGCTGCATCAAATGATAATACATGGTGATCATGATATCCTGAATTCAGTTCCTTGTCAAACATCGGGCTACTTGATAGCTTTAATGATTTTGGAGAAATTTGCTTGCAATTTTTTCTGGCAGAAAACCAAACCGGTGGCGATGGAGAGGCCACATTGAGTTTGTTTGAATGACTAGCTTTATCAGAACCCAGTGGACTCTGACCTAAATCAATCCACAGTGAGTTATCCGATGATTCATCTTCACTAAAGAATGGGCTTTTCATAACCTCACCAACAGAAATACTCTCAGTTTCCTCAAAAATAGTGCTCGCCCCATCCATATCAGAACTGTTATCATGCTCCATCTCACTTTCAAATACATCTTTCACCTGTGCAGATGTGAACGCGCCAGAAAAGGCAGGCAACTGAGATCCTGGACTAGTTTCCAAGTTAACTTCATTCCCATTGACTTCTTTGTCCTCAACAATCCACGGAAAATTATCCATTGAATCACTCAAGTACAGAGGAAACTCGGGAGTAATTTTCACTATACCTGATCCTGCATGTCCAGGCTGATTTTGAAGGCTTGACATCACAGATTTCTTGATTAAAATACATCCCAATCCTGTCGGGTCATAGCCAAACACTCTGTGGAACGACGTGATAATGAAATCTGGTCGAAATAAAGATAATCCAAGGGAATCCATGTCCTTTGGGCCCAATGACCCAGCATCAAGTAAAACATGCCAGTTGTTCTGTTGAGCCAGGGCCATCCATTGATACCAGTACTTTGCACCGGTAACTCTCGACTGCACAGGAACACAAAAAGTCCAGCAGCGGAATCTTTCTTCCTCCTCCGTTTGTTCAAAATTTGCTTCCTCAGATAAGTCGAACAGAGCTTCAGAGAAGGCCATTTAATCCATGAGCTATTAACTTTGGCACCTTTCTCTCTAGCACTCTCAGCCAACCAATTCACAGACTGGCTTTCATGATCAAACATGGTCAACAACCTTTTGTTTGTTTGAAATGGATATGATAAAGGCTGAGCCACGACTCACAGTAAATACAAGGCCATGCTCATTCTCAGGGATATTCAAATAGTCCATTATTCTGGTCTTTATATCATGTTCAATGGTGCCTTTCTCAGCACCCCCATATAGAGCGTGATTTCCCAAATTTGCAGTAATCTCCGACAAGTTAAATGTGGACGATTCCCAGTAGTGAACAGTTTGTAGCAATGAAAACAATCCAAATCCACAGTAGTCGAGACATACCTTTGAATTGGCACCAGAGAGATGTGAGTGCTCGTCTGTCCTCAGTTGATCAATCCTCTTCGATGTGATACTTAGGATACATCGTGAGGAACTTAGAGAACGCCTCAACAAGCTCGGGAATGGAGTCCCCAGAACTGAATTTACGCTCAGCCGCAAGAGCAGTGGCTCTAAGAAACTCTGCCTGTGTATTTAGTCGATCAAGTGAACGTGATCGGCCCAAACCCTCATCTTGATTGACCATGGAATCAAAAGTCATCTTTTGGGATTTAACAAGAGGACCATCTTCAGATGCTTCCTCGAGAGCCTCCTTGAGCTTATGCTCTCGCAATTTCCGCAGAATTAAGGGGTTTCTCTTGATTTCTTCTGTTGAATGATCAGAATCATCTTTTCTTCTGCTCTTTTTGTCCAAGACTAGAGAAGCACATTGAGATAATGGCTTTCAAAGTGAGATATGCATCAAAGACCTTTCTTGTTTTCCTTATACGGCAAAATCAATCTGACAGGAGTTTGAGAGATGTTCAGAAAGAATAATCAATCAAAGGGGTTGGTTTTTCGGTTTAGCCCATCTAACAAGAAACCACAGAAAAGGGGGCTCGATTCAAACCCCAATCTCGAAAAAGCAAAAGGAATTAAAGCTATAAAATACAAAAGCTTCCACCAGAATAAACCTTTGCTTTCAAAAATCAAACCCCCATATCTTAAGGAGGGAAAGGGCCAGTCATTTGCTTTAAGCTAACAGTCAAGCGCTGTTTTGAGATTGTCATGAAAAGAACTCGAATTAAAATTAATTAATTAAAATTGGACCAGGTCAAGAAAGCCCCAGATTTGACCTTTCTTGAAGATTAGGTTTAGATGATGACAACAGAGGAGTAAAAGGGTAAATTATACCCACAGATTTTCGGGGTTGAAGTGTGAAATCCAGTAAATTTAGTATTTCACTTCACAGAGTCAAGAAAAATTGCAAATCAAGAAAATAACACCCAACAAGGATAGACTATTTCTAAAGATTCAATCTTCATTTTGTAAAAACCAACAAGGCGAAATCAAGAAAAAGAACCAGTACACATTAACCAGATCCCGAAGAATTGAATGTGGACGAGAAATACTTTGACAACGAAACTGTTGGAAAAAAGGTCTCAAAGGTCTCGAGCTGAATATATATCCCCTGCTGCTTTCTTCAAACACCTGATGGGAGATGTGCTCATCATTTTCTCTCTCTATCTTTTCTGCAAGCCAATCAAAGAGAGAACCACCACAACAAATGCACACTTACTTCAGTTGTGAATCCAGAAACATTACCCCCATCTCTCTCTCTCTCTCACACACTAACACACTCGCCAGTGGGTCTCTCTCTCTCTCTCTCTCTCTCTCTCACTCACACACACACACACACTCGCCAGTGGTTACTGTGGAATTAGTTATTGTATACATAAACAAATAGCGAGAAAATGACAATTGCCTTTCACACGCCAATAGTGATTTTTATGCTATTAATAAATTGTTGAATTAAATTAATTGGACCCACCATTACCCAACACTCTTTGTTCTTGCACTAATGGCTCAAAGTCAAATAATTAGCTTACTTGAAAAGTTGTTTCCTGTCCAAAAGTCCCCAACTATTTTGCCTTTTACTTGTGTACAAATTTATCATTAGTTTAGCCAAACAAGAATTAAGAATCACTGTTCAAATAAATTCATCGATGCGAGAAAGAGTGTTAGCATCACGAATATGACGAGTTCGCCGCAGATGCTTGCTTCTTTCAAGTATCAAAAAAATATTGAAAATAGTCAAGTGAAAATGTACGATAAATTTGGTTAGCTATTTTATCCAATTATTTTTTAATGCAACGTAACATATGTGTGCAATTAATAATGCACAATTATTAAGTTTATGGCAATGTAAGAGATAAACTCAAATCTACTTATATGTGCATTGGACAAAATTATAATGTGTGCGAAAACGAAGTTTCAAATTTTAAGATAATCTATTATACTTTAGATTATAATGTGTATATAAGATTGATTACACATTATCCAGTTGAAATAAACAAACAAACAAAAAGTCATTGATGCTCTAAACCTTCATATACTGATAATTTATTGGTTATCAAGCTCTTATTTGGAGGAAATTAAAATCAATTTTTTATTAAATTTTGATAAAAGTTGATGTAATATATTGTTGAAAAGTTGTGAATTCCATAAAATATATAATTAAAAGACTTATATTAAAGTTTTGATTTTAATCTCCACCAAATAGGAGTTTGAATAAATTTATTACGCTACGAATTTAAATTAGTAAATTCGGATATAGAACTAATAGATACAGATATAGAACTTCTTAGAAATTCTGATATTTTATGTTGTGATAGTTTAATTAGCTCTTCTTAACCCTTGAAGATTTCAATTTGCTCTTCACTTCGTAAACTCTTTTGCTTTTCCTAAGTAGTTCTATCAATCATTTTTTTCCCGTTCTTAATATTGAACAATTCATTCGTATACTCTACTCTTACAAAATTGTTGCTTTGCGATGCTTAATATGACATATTTACGTTAAATATATTGATATTGTTCCATGGCTGCAATGTATTTTCGAGTGCACGTGGGACATTCCATGCTATCTCACATAATTGTTTATACATTTCGTCAGAGTTTATCCCTAAACACTTTTAAAATGAGAAAAATCGTCGGAGATGGAGAAGGTAGCTAATCTTTAATAGAATAAATACATACATTAAACTTCAATTATTTAACAAGTAAGACATCTATATAAGATTTAAAATAAAGACAATACACATTCAATTTAATTTCTCAATTAATTTCTCTATCTTTCATATTAAATAAATTTTATGCAAGCCTACATTGATTATTTCAACGTTTTATGGTCGTTGTTAGGCTTTTGTCCTTTCCCTTTGGACTAGATGAGGACTAAGATTATTACTATTAAATAGAATGAAAATAAATAAAAAAGTTAAAATTAAATATTCTAGGGTCCTAAGTGAAGTTGGGAGCTGAATTCTTCCACTTGTATATAATTAATTTATTTAATAAATTTTTGGTCAACCAATGTATAAATTTCCATGAGGGTGTGAGATGTCCCAAGATTTTGTTTGTCTCCCTTTTTGTGTTCTATGTTTAAAAAATTCATACCTCAGATATCAAATGAATAAGGCCTTATTTGAGCCCCTTCTTTTTGAAAAAAAAAATACATTCTTGAACAGTATTTTGTCCACATTTTAATCACAAATTTTTCAATAAAATAATATTAAATGTAAACTCAAAACTTTTTCTTATTTTTTAACTATATATTTACCATCGATATACAATTCAAAAATGCATTTATATATATATATAAAAATAGAGCTCAAACCAGCCCTAAATGTCATTTTCATCCCCCATTTACATAATTATTGATAAGTGGCACTATTTTAGAAGGTTGGTAGAGTATTTATTAACTGGAATTTAGAATTTAAAATCTGCTTCCCATTTGCTATCCCTCATAACTCATGAGAACTGGTATAGATATTAAATACTTGACTACTCTTTCTTATCTAATATGTTTACTACATACAAAATAATTAAAGTTGGGGAATTAATTGGTTAATAAGGTCCTAGCTAACATATTATAATTCTTGATTTTTCCTTCAATTTATATTATAATGTCATTTTTAATAATCATAATTCTCCAATTAAGGGTTTGTTTGATGTGAATTTTTATAGAATAGAATTTGTGAAAAGTGATTTTCTTGAAAAATGTGTGACTAAAAATTAGTAAAAAGTATTAGTGTACGTATAAATTTATTTTATTGATAGTGTGATTGAAATAAGCTTAGAAAAAAAAATTTAAATAATATATACCTAATAGTGGCTAAATGTTTATATTTGATGCGCTAATGTTAATTTGTCTTGGGCTTTTTATTTATTTATTTTAAAGTTAAATGAAATTAATCATTTTGATTAATCAAGACTTAAAAGCCATTGAGACTAAGATATCACAAGAGGAAAAAGCGTACAAAGAAGTCGTCGTCACTTTTAACAAGAAGATCACGAAAAGTCTTAGCTGACCTAAATTGAATCTTGACGATGATGGTTGGTTGTTGGTAATGATCAATGATTCTAATATTCTACTTCCTCTAATTTGAGATATGTTTTAGATCTAATGTGATTTGTGGTTTTTTGTAATGATATCGCTTGTAGTAGATATGGTATAACAAGGTATATTACAAGTCCTTGTGGAGTCAATGACAGTGGTTGTGACAATGTAACAATTAATATTACAAGTGATCGTGACAATGGTAGCGACGGTAAGTATAACAAGGTATATTACATGTGGTAGAAGCGATGATGGAAGATTGAGTGTTACAATTGTCACACAATTTGTTACAGTTAGTGTCAGGCTGACAACAACGAAGGTCAATGGAACATATTGTGTAATAATGTTGTTACAAAATGTATGTAATTTTATTTTATTTTTAAAAAAGGGTATTTTTAAAAGTATGGAATTAATAAAGTTTTCAAGGCTTTCTTTTCAAAAATTGTTTTTTAAAATCATTCATGTTCATTTATTTTAAATCATACGATTGTTTTTTAAAATCTTTTTTGTTCAGTTATTTTTAATCATACATTATACGGACTTATAATTTTTCTCCACTTTTTGATCATGCAATTTTAGAAAACTATTTTTTTACTTGAAAAAATGTGCCCTTTTAATATATCCTATTATATTAAAAAGGCACTTTGCAGTTACTGTAGATACAATAGTAACCAATGATATGTTGTTCATTTTCTCAGTTTTCACTCCTCCAATCCTCCAATTTTATATGTTTCCACATCATTTTTTCCTCCCAATCTACTATAAAAACGATGTCGTATCAAACTTTGAATTGCATTATTCTTTCTTCTCCTCTATAAACCCATATATTTAGAATTTTCAAAGAACCATAAAATTGCAAAAGGAATTGGAGAGTGGCGATGTGTAGTGGTGCTACGATCTCTGCTTCAGGCGGTACATGGTGTTGTTGGCGTTGAAAATCAAGGAGGTTTGTTTCTATTTTGAAGAATTTGATTTTATCTTCAAGACAAATTGGAAATTGGTTCCAAAACAGAAGGGAAGATATAACTAAGCAGGTGGAGAAAGATAATTATGAAGTTCTTAAGAGACATTTTGAATAAGCAGAAACTGATGTTCTACAAACTGAAAACCAGAAACTTGTCTACTGTGTCGAGCTTATACATGGCCAAGATGAATACTTGTATATGTTCATTAATTGAAGCTATGCAAACATTATGTTTTATTGAGTCTTGAATTTGATTTTCTTTTCTCTTTTCATCCAAGAAAAGTAAATAAATAGACAAATGCCTAAAGTGAGTCAAAAACTCAATATTTGTTAAGCATTTAAACCCAAATGAAATTTCAATCAACGAAAATACTACGGTGTGTTTTTATGTATGTATGAGAGAGAGATAGCATAAGTGCATATGAAGTACCAAAAATTGACAATCCTTTCATAATTTATTTATTTGCTTATTGTTGTTATGCAAATGGTTTATCGCTTCAAAATGGGGATCGATCTCCCGATCAGGTCGTGGGGGTCGAGGGGGCAGCGCCCCTCGTTGGGGCTCGGGGGGCATCATCCCCAAAAGGGAATTCTGATTTCCGTGTATGTATTGAAAATTGAATCTAGAAGTTAAAGGTTTTTCTCCTACATATGCACCTATTCATTCCAACATTCCAACGAATATGTTGCCCATTTTCAGAGATAAAAACGACATCGATTCAATTTTGGAGCTACAATCTTGGTCGGTGGAAGAAATGAAGAAGAATAAAGACCATAGGATGTTTTAATGTGTCGAGGTCAGAAAAAAAGATGTTGAACTCCGCGCAGCGCGGACACAAATCTGTGTCCACGCGGTCACAAGACTCGTGTCTCCACGCAGCACAGAGACCGTGTATCCGTGCTTCCGCGCAGCGTGGACACAAGACACAAATCTGTGTCCGCGCTCTGCGGATCTTGTGTTCGCGCGAACAAGGATTTGTGTCAGCGCTGCGCTGAGTTTAACTTCTTTTTTGGTACTTCAATTGCATAATAAAAATAAACAAATTAATTAATTAATTATGAAAAAAATGTTAATTTTTGTAATTTCATCTGCACTTAAGCTATATCTCTCACACACGCACACATACAAACACAGCTATGTTTTCGTTGATTGACATTTTATTTGGGTTTAAATGCTAAACAACCTTTGTTTATTTATTTACTTTTCTTGGAGAAAAAAAGAAAAGAAAACTAAATTCAAGACTCGCTCAAACATAAAACAGTGTCCGTATAGCTTCAATTAATGAATATATACAAGTATTACATCTTGCCCTTCTGTTTTGGAACCAATTTCCAATTTGTCTTCCATTACAAAGAAGATAAAATCAAATTCTTCAAAATAGGAACAGATGTTGCGAACCTCATTTTACAACTTCTTTAATATGCATTTTCATTTTTCGATGCATGCTTTATTATTTAACAAATCAAATATTTCTTACTAATGTAAACCTACAATCTTTATGTATATCAAACGTCAGATGTTTTCAATTTTATTTTTGGTGAGTTTTTTAGTGCAGTAATATCAGCTTTTGAAATAATCACCTTGTTAGATTGAGCATTAGCGAGGCGATAATATGCTTACAAGACTTTGAATAATCCAATAAATCTTAAACTATTATTTTTTTAACATCTACAATACTAATAAAAACACAATAAAAACAAAATTCGTGCAACGCACGTGTCAACGACTATTTATAGATATATATGAGTGTATTGACCTTTACCATGTGTTCGCCCATTGGGCTCCAATGTAGATAGCCCAAAACCCATTGTGTTTTGTTCGTATCTTAAAAGTAATATTAATTACTGCTTAAATTATTCGTATTGTAGTCAAATATTAACCATACGATTCCAAATTTACATCTTCTATTGCGGGTATGGAATTTGCATGAAAAAAATAAATTATAGACAATTTCATTGAATTATTTGTATGGAAATTGTTAATTAAATGTATTTCATTGATTTAGTTTTTAACTTAAAAAATATTATACTTATCTATTTTTTATCGGTGGATAGATGAGAGAGAAGTGATACATGAGAGAGAGAGAGATATCTATATATATATAAAAAACATCTCTTCCTAAAGAAAATATTTTCCCGTATTTTCAAGAAAAATATGACTATGTGACCAAAATTAGGAAAATGTTTTCAGTGGAAAAAATTTCAATCAAACAGAACAAAATTAGAAATTTAGGTGGGAAAAACATATTTTTCATGAAAAATATTGACAATCAAATGCACCCTAAATAAAAAAGAACTCAACTAAGCATTAGGACCATGATTATTGTGTTACATGTGCATTATAATTTACATATTTATTTATTAATAGATGATGTGGTTAAATTTAATTGGGTCAAAATCTCATTGACCAATTTTTTTATAAATATCTCACCTATCTTTAAGAAATTATGTAAATGATGACATACAACAAAAAATTTCCTTTTTTCAAAGAAGTAATTTTAGTTAATTAAAAAAAAATACAACTTTTAATATCATGTTTAGCAAAATAAATAATATAATTCTTTTTAACTATAATAAAAAATGTTAATATTACATTCCTTCTTGTAATTTTGTTTTCAAACTTTTTGGATATCAGATTGGAAAAATTAATTAAATTTTGGAATTACAAAGCTTGTTACTACATTTTATTTTTCTCAAAAACATTTTATTTCCATAAATTATAATACCAATAACTTTCTTAAGACTCCTTTCTTCATTCTCCATTCGGGACACTACCATGGAATATGAGCAAAAATAATGGGTTCATTGCATTAGTGGTCACTGAAGTTTGTGCAAATTTTCAAAATGGTCCTTAAAGTATTTTCATTAAAGATTTCACTATGGATTGTTAGTTCAAAATCCCTCGACCTTTGCCTTATTACGGAATATCTCCTATCCTTTCAAATTAACAAAACATCTCTCTATATAACCTTTGAGGTGCAAAAAATTCTTGTCATCCATCCCTGTTAATGCTTTAGTTAAAGAGGACCAAAAATGAATAATTTTGAAATTGGATAATTGAAGCAAAATTCTCATGAGATTTGCCTTTATTGTAGACTGTCTCCCATCCTTTTAGATTGACAAAAACCCCCCTAGATGACATTTTAAGTGGGGAATACAATATTTTTTTCTTTCATTTCTCAATAAAACATTGTAAAATAATGAATATATTCATCTTTAAATAAAAAAAAATAAAGAATTAATTGCAACAGTAGTCCCAAAAATTTCAAAAAAAAAAAAAGTTCAAATGAATCTCAATAACTAATTAAAAAATTAAACTAGAAATAAGATCAAAAAAATTACAAATGAGTCCCTAAAGTGATGTAACACCATTAATACTAGATAACATTATTCATTAGCAAATCCAAAAAATAGGCATTTGATAATTGACAAGTTAATAAAATAATTTGAGTTGATTAATTTATTCGATATTATTTGGCCTCAATTTGTCTATCATTATTCAATGAAATTAAGTCCTGTTTGGTAATCATTTTTTTTAAAATTCTTTTTTTTTCTCGTACTTATTTTCAATCGCATATCCCCATATAAATATTTTTCACGTAAACCAATTTCTTTTAAACTTTATAATCCTACATTCTAAAAAAATTATTATTCAAAAACTAATTATTTAAAAAAAAAGAAAAAAAAAGCTATTACAAAAGCGCTAAGTGTTGGTGAAGTGAATTTTTGGAGAATTTGTAGTTAAAAGTAATAAAAAAATCTAAAATTTCGTGTAAAATATGTTGATTGAAAATAAGTTGCAAAAAAAAAGAATGGTTTTGGAAAGATTTAGCCCTCATTTGACCCCCATTATTTGATTTTATAATTTTGGAAATAATATTTTTTTGGAGAACGTTTGTTTGAAAAAGAAGAATTTTTTTATTTTGCTATTTGTACATTGGGTTTGACACCATGGTGTACATACCCTTCACAAGAGGGGGTCCACAACCAATAAAAATCGTTGGCCCACACTCTTGTGTGTAATATTATTTTGGAAAAAAAATTCATAAATAAGAGGTTGAATTTCACTCATTTCAAATTTAAGAACATAAGGTTTAAAATTTTAAATGTTAGATTTTTTTTTAAATTTATTTATATATTAATTAGTTAAACATATATTTTATGAATTAAATATATTAAGGTCACAATTTTATATAATTCGATCACAAATTATAAATTAATTAGTCACAAATTATTTTTTTATCACAATAAAAAAATTTATAGGTCACAAACTATTTCATAATCACAAATCGAAAATTTTATAGATCACAATTTTTCATCAATCACAAATTTATAAATTAAATATTATTTATTGGTCATAAATCACAATTTTTTATATAATCAAAAATTATTTTAACTTCACAATTCAAAAAATTTATAGGTCACAATTTGATTATCGGCCACAAATCAAAAATTGAAATGTCACCATTTATTTGTGTAGGTCATAAATATTATAAGTCACAACTTATTAGACAGTTACAAATTATCAGCCACAAATTAACATTTTTATTAATTTTTCATTAGTCGAATATTGTTTATCGGGTCACAAATTAATCAATTTAATGGACACAAACAACCAAATAATCTGTGACCACCACCAACACTTATGACTACCGCTTAACCACTGCCACCAACAGCATGACAACTGAAACCCTGTCGTAGAAACCACCACCACCACCTCCCGGCAGCAAACCATCATCTAACAAATACCGACACCACCACTAAAACCATATAACCTCCATCACCACCCCATCCTACGGCCCAAAAAATTCTCAACCCTACCATCATCGCCCCCTCCATCGCAACACAGATCCACCACACCACTGTACACTGTACCACACCGCACAGATCCACCACTACCGCACACCACGCCACCCATAGCACACCACCACCACCATCACCATCATTTCTTTATCTCCATTTACACCACACCCAACACCACATCACACCAAATCCATCGCCACACCCACAACATACCACCATCACACATCGCATCACCTACAGCACACCACCACCACCACTGTACACCGAACTACACCGCACAGATCACCACCACCATATAACACCACCGCACCACCTACAGTACACTACCACCACTATATTCTCTATCTCCATTTACACCACACCCAACCAACACCTCACCACAGATCCACTTCGAGCTACGCAAACATTTCGACGTCGAACAACGATCGTGTGTAGCGGTGCTGCTACCCTTGAGAGGAACCATTGCGCTTATCGTGTACAGCTTACTTGTTGGTCGCCGGAGACAGAGCCGAAGCAGGCTTTCTTTTTACTTATCTGAGCCGCTGGAGGGAGAAAGAGAGAGGAGAGGGAGAGGGAGAGGGAGAGAGAGAGAGAGAGAGAGAGAGAAGAAAGATGTGGGCATTTTATTGAAAAATATATCGTTAGAAAAAGAGGGAGAAAATTTTGTTATAAATTAATTGGGGCCAAACGGGAACTTAACATTGAATAATGTTTGTGTACCAAGAGATATATGCCAGAGAGAATAACGGAATATGTGTTCTTTGATGAAAAAAATTGACTCTACATGACAGTTATGTTAAAGAATAGGTCAACCAGCGGGGTACTTTTAAAAAGGGCCCAGTTAAAGGCCCTTATTTTCCGTTTGACTTTTCCTTAAATGCATATTTCCACGTTAGCCTACTTGAGGTCTAAAGACAAAAAATTCCTTAAGTGTATAAATCAATTACAAAATATAGATTTCAATTTTTCTGTTATGATAGAAAAATGTTAACAAATAAAAACCAAACATTCCCTACTCAAAATTTCAAAATCAGCTCTAATACAGATAAAAACTCTCTCATCTTCTTCAATCTGAAAATCTCAAAAATATCGATAGTTGAAGAAAAAAATTATTTTCTGTCAATTACGTCGAATCAGTAACTATATTTACGTATGATTAATTTTGTTTTTTTTTTAAACGTGTACACGTTTTTAATCAATAAATTAAGATTTGACATAGATAACAGACATGTAAATTTTTTAGCAAATTATGATTTTTTTAAAGTACGAACGAAGAAATTCATCTGCATGGTTACTTTCCGATTAACTGCCTTAACGACTAGTCGGCTGTTACAAAAAATAGCGGTTAACAGTCGGCTGTTAATATATATTTTTTGGTTTTTAACAAATTTCTGTTCCTACCATGAGCCAAATTTTTGAATGAATGTTTGCAAATTTTATTTTATCATGCAGATATGTTGATTGTACTCCCGATTTGTTATTTTGGTGATTTTGAATTGGATGAAAATAATCGATGGACATGGAAATGGACGAATGACATACAAGGTGGTATGCCAACACATATAACAGAGACTACATCATACGAGGAACTATACCAAGATATACAAACAAGCTGTACACCGATTCATCTCGATATGATATTGTATCGAGATTTCAATTCAAAGAGCATTTGCTACACACAACATAAATCGCATATGTGATTAGATTTTGGAGCTACACACAACATAAATCGCAAATGTATTATCTCACATGAGGGTCGTCGAGGAGAGCTGATAACTGTTTGCTAGTTGGACATCCCTCTGCTCGGGATGCTCGTCGAGGCGGTACCTGATGAGGGGGACAGCCTCGTACTCCAAGATCTGCAACACATACAATTATTATATTCATATTTATTATAAACAATAATTTTATAATAAATTATGTCAAACATTTACCTACACTACTAGGGGCAATCCGTATGTACCGTACTTACGTATGGTCCCCTTCAGCCTCAAGTGTGATGTGGTGAAAACGTGGACAGTATCCTCGAATTATCTTCGGCCCCACAGATATGTATTGAAGAAATCAAGATCGTTGACGATCTCCAGATGGAAGAGGTCAATCGCAGTATTCTTGTGGTGACATCGTAACATGTTCTCAAGGATATAGACCAGGTCGAGCTTCAGCTTTCTAACATATGGTCACACCCCTTGATTGCGTCCATCAGCTGCGGCATAAGCACCGACGCCCTATCCCTGGACGTAAAAATCATGCAGCCTACTACCTCTCTGAGTACCGGCACGAGTTGCATTATCTCTCGTAATCTCAAGTCTAGTGATTAGGCCAAACTCGAACATAGATAAACTGAGAGCTTTGCCCCCGAGGTTGAAGTAGAAGGAATCGCCTTTGACTGGACTCAACAACCAACACAGTAGGGTATCGAAGATCTGCCCCGAAAATTACACAGCTCTCAACTCGTATAGGAGCCAAAGAAAGGACCAACGTAGCATATCTGCATGCTACTCATCCAGCAACTCCAAGTCATCTCTAAGTGGTATTCCATGCTGTAAAAATTTAAATATTAGCACATCGAACATAAGATAAAGAAAATCAACATAATTTCAGAAAATTAAGTGAACCGAATTCTAATAACTACACGAAAGAAAGAATTTTATATTAAAAATAAAAGGAAAAAAAATAATTTGCTAATTTCGTTAAAAGGAATATTTCATTTTTGGTAAATTATAAATTTAAAACTTTCCTCATTTAATTATATATATAAAAAATTTAAATATTAAAAGTAAGTAAAAGATATAAACATTATTTAATTAAATTTGAAAAAATTAAGATTTGTTTATAAAAAATATTTAATTGAATAATTTTAAATTAAAAAATTAAAAGGAAAAAAAAAAGAGAATTTGCTAATTGTTAAAATAGAATATTTAATTTTGGTCATTATCAATTTTAAATTATTTATTTATTTAATTACACACACACACACACACACACACACACACATATATATATATTATTTACTTACATTTGAAAAAAATAAAGATTAGTTTACAAAGAATATTTAATTAAATAATTGTAAATAATTAAAATATTAAAAGGAAAAAAAATAAGAATTTGCTAATTTTTTTAAAAAATAATATTTAATTTTCGTAATTATCAATTTAAAATTATATACCAAAATGGCTCAGTTGGAGGATAGTAATTCTAAATTGAAAATAGTTTCAAAATATCTTAAGAAATGGAGAAGAAGTAAATTTTATTGATATTCAAAGGAATACAAGAAAATTTTGAACATGCAGTGAGAAGTTTATCTCCCGTCTAAACTCTGATTGTAATTGAAAGTTTACATTGAATTTATAATTTCAAAAAGTAAAAACAGGAGGAATCTTGTATAGTTGATTGAGAGCATTAATTTAACAGTACTTTGTCGACTACTTTTCAAAAAGTAGGAATAGTGTTTTGTCTTCATCTTCAGCCGAAAGTTTGAGGTGACAAAAGATACTTTAATAAAGTTGTTTTTGATAAAGAAGATGCTCTCTTTTTCAAAGGTTTTATTAAAGTTAATTATTCTTTTGTCTGATCCGTTCTTTTGAGTTGGCAAACCTTTGAAAGAATCAATCTTGAATGATGAATACGAAATTCTCTTGATTCATCAAGGTAACTTTGATCATGTAGTCATTTAGTCTTTTGAGGTTTTTGAATTTCTGCTTCGATTTCTTCATCAATATCAATTCCATAAAAGTCAAAATCTGCTTCTGAACCTTCTTCAGAAGAAGTTTCTTGAACTGAAGCTNATTCCATAAAAGTCAAAATCTGCTTCTGAACTTTCTTCAGAAAAAGTTTCTTGAACTAAAGTTTTTGAAGCATTTTCAGCAAGAGAATCAATACTTTCTGCCAAAATTGTCATGTCTTCAGGGCTAGAACATTGAGCAAGAAGAGTCAAAAGTCTATTCTTTTCAGTAAGGAAATCAGCATGAGCTTCTTCTTGCTTCTTTGAAATTTGAGGGAATTTTTCATTCTTCTTTTGTTTGATCCAAGATTCTATAGCTTATGGACAACAATTTGTCTCGTGAAACTTAGACCACCATTTTGTTTTGAATCTCCTAACAATTCTTTTTGGAGAATATTGATAACTTGTATTTTGAGTTACAGCGAAATTTGGAACCATAAAAAAGTCCCAGCAAAAGATCAATGAGATTTTAAAATTATGGGTAAATTGAAAGCAAATACTTTCTTGAGGCTCCAAAAAAGATTTTGCCTCATTTTTGAAATGGTTAAACCCTTGAAGAGAGAGACTGGGCAAAATATTCTCTTCAAGCCCAAAGTGTTCAAACCATATTTGAAACCATTTTGGAAAAGTTTTTTGACACGGTAGGTGGAAAAGAATAAACCAAGAGTGATTCACTGGTCTAAGGTAAAAAAACATTAAACCAGACATCTTGATAATCAAGATAGCTAAA
>CAIGRP010059666.1:0-35114 GCA_903798385.1 Fraxinus cuspidata | reverse complement strand
GTCAGATTGATATTAATATTAATATTAATATTAATATTAACGCAAAGAGAAGACGACTTAGAGAAGAAGTTACAGAAGATAGATATTAAGGCAAACAAAAACGACGTCGTTTTGGTTGACGACGGGAAAATTCGACACCTGTAAAAAAATTCTGCCTCTTTTATATAGTTAGGATGATGATAAGTGCACTCAATTAAATAATTATGGAATATTTAATTTAATACCACATGGTTAATGATGTCACAACATGCAAGTCAATTCATATGCAAACTTATTAAGGACTCGTTTGGCACAGTTGTTGTGAGCAGGACTTAGCAGTAGGTCTTTTGATAGTAGAAATTTTGATAGTAAACTTTCATTAAAAAATTGTCGGCTGTTTGGTTGTGAATTTTTGGCAATGCAAATTTAAAAGTGCTTTCGGATTAAAAGTTGGAAAGCTTTTTGATATGTTATATGTATTTTCTTTCTATTTTTAGTTTTTAAGCTTCACTATTTGACTTCAACAAATGTAAATTACCTCCTCCTAAAAGCTTAATTAGAGTTTCTTTTAGATAAGCTCAAAATTTGGAATTATAAAAAAATAAGTTTTTTTGGTCAAAAAGTACTATTTTACTTTAGCCAAATAATCAATATTTTAAACAATAGAGCTTTTGACCTCTTGAAAGTGCTTTTAATCTTTGAAAAAAAGGAAATATCTCCTTGTACAACTCTGTTAAAAATCCCATGTACATGTAGTGCTTCTCTTCAGAAAAAACCCTTCCCAACCCACAGCTCAGCAAAGCCAATTCAAGTTGCGGGCTATCCCACCTTTACTATCGCTGTGGATTAGTCCCCAAGACTCATTCCTAGCGATTAGTGGTGATTCTATTAATATTTTTTTTTTTTTTTTACATTGTGCACTTGTTATAGTTTTGAAATTCTAATTATACTCTCTTTTTACTAACAAATTACGAAGTTTTACAAGTAAAATTAGATCTTCTCCTCTCCCTCATTCATATCTTGATCTGATACCGCACTCGTGCTTCCCCTTCTAATAGGTGGTCATGACCATTATCACCACCACTCGACGTCATCGTTGTTGTGAACACAACTCCTACTATTTGAACCATGCCTGAATTTTTACTTTTATCTATATTTAGAAAGATGTTATTCTTGTTTGATTTGTGATGGTTGTGCAATGGTGATGATTTTTTTTTCTTCTTTTTTCTAGTTCTGGGTTGTAGACCGATAATGGTTTAATTTTTTTGTATAAAATTTGAAATTAGAGCGATGCTGACAATTTAACAGTAATGATATAACATTGTATTACACAATTATGGTAATTGTGACAACGGTGGTCTAGTTGTTTTTCAATGGTGACAATAGGTTGTAACATGATGTGTTACAATAAGGATATTGATGGTGGTGATATGGTGGAGATAAGTGACAACGGAGACTATGAGAATAGACAACAAATGTGTAACACATTGTTATCGACATTGATGATGGTGAAAATAGGTGGAGTAGAGTCTTAGATTTTGAATTGACGTAACAAATCTATTGAAATTAATTATCACTAACAAACAAATGAAACAAATTTTTTGTCCCGCAAATACATCTTTCATAGACATAAGCATGATTTAGGCTGTATAAATATATAAATAGACAAAAGGTCGTTACACATTGCAACAACCTTATCATAATAATTTAATTATACAAATTGTACATATTTTGAGTTTAAATTTGGTATCTTCTTTTTTCTCCCCTTTTGCAATGATTAAAAATTACCAATTAAAATCTAGATTTTAATTTAAATCAAAGTCAATAATTAATTTAATCACATATTTTTCGAGTACAACTTTTAGACCACACATTTCATCATTTCTATCGAAATCCACTAAAAAAACTAATTTTAATCCTTACTAAACATGGGCAAAATCTATTTTAAAAATTAAAATTGATTGTACGAGTTCTTTTTATTACTCCGTATTATCCCATTTTTATCAACATAACACGAAAAATTCTTCAAACGCGGGATTCATTAACTCCAATTCCAGTTGATTATATCCATCAATGCCTTTTATACACACTACTACTTGTGAATCGTTTGAATCACAACAACAAATACAGTTTATTGCCTATGATATATTAAAAAATTCTCTTAGCCCCTTTGATTGAGATTAAAATATGTGAGTCCCATAAAATATATGATTAAAATTAATTAATTAAATTAAAATCTAAATTTTAATCTCTATCAAATAGAGACTTAATTTTATCGTACTTCGAGTGTATCATTTTTCAAGCCTAGCAAGTCCAAAAATAAGCATCTATAACTACGAGGACTTCATCAAAGACAGTACGCTGAAATGGTACACAAGTACGAGATTGACAAGTGTCTTTTTCATGCATGCATATATAGGACAACATTTTATTGCTTTCTTCTTCAACTTGAACAATTTATTATAATATATGTGACCTAATCCTTGCTTCTTAATTAATCAAAGTTCGTATTTATTTAACTTCTATGAAAAAATATCCCCCTCCTTGTGTTTAAATATAAAAAAATTTAAAGTAAAATAATACGACAAAATATTACAATCTACTTCGTTAATGACGTTTCATTTTATTAAATGTAAAATTTAATTATTGACATTAAATTTTAGCCCTTAATGTGATTTTCTTTCCCAATTATAATTCCGTTTTTTGCATTTGTTTGGCACACAACAATTACATTCGTTTGACTCGAATTTTCTCAACTTTTCATTTTTACTTTTTTATTTTTTTTATTGAAGGCTAGAGACTCATCACCACATATAATTATTTATAAGTTGATGATAAGTGCTGCCTAATTTTTTCTTTAAAATATAAAAAAATTGAAGATAAATACAATTTGAGAGTTAGCCCAAACAGGTCTTTATAATTTAGTGTATTTTGTTCAAAAATTAAAAAAAAACAAAAAAAAAATTAATTGTATTTTTTGAGTTGAATTTTTTAAAACTACGTGACCAATTTTATAATTTAGATCTGGCTATACTTCTACGAAAATTGTCCGACTTCAAACGCTCTATACTTCGAATAGTTATTGGTTGTAATCGAAAGGTTATGAATCGATTTACATAAATGTCTTGATTTCGACTGTCAATACACTTGTGTTGCCGTATATATATATATAATCTGCTAATACATGACTCATTAACATCTGGATAAAAATCCTTTTGATACCGTCTCATTCCGAGAACTCGTAGAAATACTTCAAATGGTGTCACAATATGTTCGGCGTACAATAATTTATTGAACTACTTCAACAAATTTGTGCATTTAACCAACTTTGGCTTCATGTCTAAACAGTGTTGACTCCCAGCCTAGATCATGGATGAACATCATAAATTTAGTGAAGTTAGTTAATAACTAAAAACAAATGAATCCCATGCAATGACCCCGTTACACATTTTTCATGAATATAATTAAGAATTATTATTTATTAATTAGGCAATATATATAAACAAAAAGTTGATAAGCTAAGGTACAGCTTGCAACGACCTTATCAAAATATTATTATCAATATTTATTCATACCACTTGTTTGTATACACTCGGGATTATTTATTTTATGTTGTTATCAAGGCAAGAAAGTCTACTTATGCATCTTTCATATATTTTATTAATTTTCTTTATTTTTTTCATCGTACCAATGACAAAAAAAAAATAGCCTTAATTCTCAATAAGTTAAAATGAGTCGTATAATTTTATTTTTTAACTATATTGAGATCGATCTATTGTTCTTTCCCCTAAATTGTCTTTGAATCGGATTCTCTTAGGGTAATAATATTTCTAATTCATAAGTTGATCATTATGCAAGTCTTGTTAAGGGTATGTCCCATGTTGATTAACATCAAATAAAAAACAACATATACGGATTTGGACTACCTCTTTTAATAATGTCGACATTTTAAGATGAAATTCTAAATTATATTATGATATCATAGCAAACCCAAACAAGAAATGGCCCATCTAAAAACGAGCACGCAAATTCTAAGATTATCTGATGATACCATTATCCTACAATAATTAAATAGTAATTAATAAATAATACATGAGAATTATTTATTTTAGTAAAGTTAATCTTTTAAAATGGAACATTAACTCTTAATAGGTGTAGCAAATCAAAAATATGTTCATGCTTAAGGGTACATTACTAGAAAGATTAACAAGATTTATTAATGGGAAATACGTACGAATAATTTAGCTTATGGTGAACAAGTTAGAAAACCTTCTACCAGGGCTAAAAGTTGGTAAAAAATTAATTTTAAGTAACTTAAACTTGCCAAACATGATTTGCTAAAAAAAAACTTACTATTTTGTAGGAGTTTCGGAGAAAAAGAAAAAGACGGGTCTACAATAAAAGTAAAGCACTTCGAAAAATAAAAGTTTGATGAGACACTAGTGAATACTATCATACCCTCTACACAAAGTAGTTTTCCACTTAAGTAACTTATTTTTTTTTTAAACTTAACTAAAAACGCACGCTCACTCATGATATTTGAGGATAAAGTGGTTTTCTGAGATATTTATGTTTAGCAACTAGCAAGAACCAAGTTGTATTGTCGCTTTCATGCATATAAAGAGAGAATATATTCTTCTTCCTCTCCTTCAACTTGAACAATTTATAATCATGATATGTTTAGGATACATAATTATCTAGTCTTTAATTTTTATTTAAGTAGTTAACCCTTATCCAAAATAAGTGATTTTTGACTTTACGCCATATATATGCCAATTGTCAAAGCCAAGTTTTAATGTCACGGTGCCCTAAAATCAATAAATGTTAATATTTAAGTTAAGAGACTCTTGCCGACTTGAGCACCTAGATTTGGGATCCAATGAGAATGGGGCAACAAAATTATATAATATTTTACGTCTCTTCTATAATGTTTTCATTCGTAATATAAATCTACGAGTACATTCACTACAATAACAAAAGTAAACGGATATCCATATGAGAAAATTGCCTTAAAAATATGAACATCCGAAAATCTCCGAATATCAATTGTTTTAATTACCATAAAAGTAATTTTTATTAAGAACTTTCCCTCGTCTTATTTTTATACAAATAGGATTAGAGCGAGAATGCAATGGATTATAATCCACGAGTGAATGTAGAATCAATAAATAAATAACAAAAATACGATAAATCAGTGTAAGAACTTTTCTTTTCTTAATTTTTACAAGTAGGGTTGGAACAAGAATTATGAAATGCATTAAATCACCAAGTGAATGATAAATAAGTAAACCAATTAATAATACAATAAATTGGTCTAAAATTATTATTATTATTATTATTATTATTATTATTATTATTATTATTATTATTATTATTATTTTACAAGTAGGTGGCCGGATGATGCGATAGATACATTAAATCTGGTGAATGAAAATTTAATAAGTAAATAAATAATATGATAAATTAGTGTAAGAACTCTCCTTTTTCTTAATTTTTTGAAGTAGGGTTGGTGCAAGAATTATGAAATCATTAAATCAAAAAGTGAATAATAAATAACAAAATAAATTGGCGTAATTTTTTTTTCTTTTTCTTTTAAAAAATATTTTCTACAAGTGGGGTTGGTTCGATAATACAATGAATTATAATTGATGAGTGAATATTTAACAAGAAAATAAGTAATACGACAAATCATGGCAAGATCTTTTCTTTTCCTTATATTTACAAGTAGGGTCGTGCGAGAATGCAATGGATTAATTTCACGAGTGAATATAGAATCAATAAATATATAACATGACAACTCTTTTTCTTAATTTTTACAATAGGGTTGGTACAAGAATTATGAAATGCATTAAATCAATAATTCAATAAAATGGAGTAAAAAAATAATTATTTTCTAATTTTTCACGAGTAGGGGTTGAAGTGACAATGAAATGAATTAAATCGATGAGTCAATTTTTAATAAGTAAATAAATAATATGATAAATCAGTCTAAGAACTTTACTTTTTCTTATTTTTACAAGTAGGGTTGGTGAGAGAATGCAACGGATTAATTCCACGAGTAAATATAAAATAAATAAAGAAGTTCAATTGTTAGCAAATTCAAACCAAGATGTAAGTCTAAGTACATTAAAAAAAAATCAAGGATATGAAGAGTATATCGATTTACAGATTTAGTGTTCTTATGTATAAAAATATGAGTTTCTTGTATTGCCTTGTATTCATATTCTCAATAAAACAATAAATTTGCATATTCTTTAAAATATTCTTGCCTTCTTTTATATAATTTCCTATGTTAAGAGCATTTTCAAGAGGCACTTTAAATATAAAATACTCTCTATTTTAAATAGTCGATCTTTAAAATCATGTTTCGAACGACTCTTTAAATTAACATTTTAAAATAGAGAGGGTGTTCGGCTCTCTAAATTCAGATAATCAAACTCAATCTCTATAGTTAAATGCATTCAAAATATTTTAATTTTTTTAATTGAGGAAAATGATATAATAATTTAAAGTGAAGTTAGTAAAAATAAAATATAAGAAAAAATAATAAATATTTTTTTAGAGTGGTAAAATTAAGATTAAAAATAAAGATTTTATTGGAGTACTTAAAAATTTTTACTATTCAAATTTAAAGATACTTTTTAAATTATAAAATATGCTCTGCCATTAACTCTTATCATGACTCACTCATTTATTTGGTAAATAGGACAAGTCTTGCACGCATTGTACTTGCAATGTAAATGTCAACTCTTATATTGAATTGCAACTCTCTTATTTCAAACGACTATTTATAAACGAAGAAATAAACCTTTGAAACCACCAATAGATCTAAATATATTCTTAGTTGTTAGGAACTTAAAAAAGGAAGAGAAAATCTAAGGAAGAGAAGAAGAAGAAGAGAAATGAAGCTGGTTTGGTATCCCGAAAAAGCTTCCGCGTCTTACATCGACACCATAAGATCTGTAAGTACGCTATAAACTTTTAAGTCTCGTCTCGTCTATCGGACCTACATATTTTATCAGTTTTTCAACAAAACATTTCATCAACTTTTATTAAGATTTATTAAAAGTCTGATTTTTAGCCAAATAAGGGGGGCAAAGAGTATAACCTTACAGTGTAAAAATATGCTGTGCTTGCAGTGTGGTGGCCTTAACAGAGAATCCAGTGCAGCAGAGATGATATCCGCCATGGCTGGTGGCTGGAATGCAAAGCTAATCGTAGAAGCATGGTTTTCCGGTGGTGCAACCACAAAAAGTGTCGGCCTTGCTATTGCCGCCCGCCACTCCGGTGGCAGACATGTATGCATTGTAAAAGATGAAAAATCCAAACTAGATTACATCACCGCCATGGAAGAATATTCCGGAGTATCCTTGCCGGAAGTGTTGGTGGGAGAGGCGGCGGAGGTAATCGAAACTCTCGATGGGGTTGATTTTCTAGTGGTGGATGCACGGTTCCAGTACTATACTAAAGTTTTTAGGGTTGCCAAATTGAACCACCGTGGTGCAGTTTTAGTTTGCAGAAATGCTACCCAATTAGGTATTAATCATAGGAATCAATGGCTTAAAGTTCTTGATAATACAGTAAGGGTGGTTAGGTCAGTGATTCTACCGGTGGGGAGTGGTCTAGATATAGCATATGTATCTTGCAACGGTGGAAAACTCGATGGTCAGCACAGTGGTCGCCACCGGTGGATCAGCTACTTCGATCCGAGGTCAGGGGAGGAGCATTTGTTCCGACGGTAAATTTGTTGAAATTATAAGTTGAGCAATGGCAAAATTTTGTAAAGATGAGTAATCACATGCTTTATGTGTAAATAGTCGAAAAAATTGCACAGTCTTATTTTTGACTCGTAAATGTTCATTTAAATTTCTATTTCTATTTCTTTTTTCTTTTTTTTCGAATAAACGAACTTTCAACCTTCTGTTTTTGTAATTATAAGTGTATTCTGAGGATTTACGTCCAATACTCGTGAGCAACGGCAAGATTGGAAATATATTAGATTCCAAGGTGTAAATTTTGAAATTGATTATCGCGTTGTTTTAAACATTAGGAGAAAAGTTGTTCAAATTATGAGAACGTTGAAGAACTTAACTATGTGATGTATCTAAAGAGGAATCGAGAACAAAACAAAATCAAACCAATCCGAACGATTTGAATCTATAATTAAAGTCAAACCCGAATGTTCCATGTACAATATACCCAATAACTAGTGGTTTAGTTATGTTCTCTTTTGAGCAAAAGTTAACCTGCCCACTTCTATGCCGACTTGAGCTCTTTATCGATTTTAATTGGTGAAATCGTACTATTTTTTACTTTTTTATCACAAGTGCAACAGGTGTTGAACTTTACAAAGACCTTACAAGAGAGGTTTTGAACTTTGAAGAAGTCTTATCTAAGTCACGAGGTCATTGAATCACTAATTCAAGTTCACTTGTTATCTAATGTTTAAATAATTATATAAGAATTTTTAAAAACTATGACTAGTTTGTTTTGAATATGTATTCGTGTTAATTTAAATTGTGAAAGAAAGTACTAACACATGATACAACATTAATGTATAAAGTATGAATTGGACAAATTACATTAGACAATAAAGGATTCAATACTTGGAATGGTAAATTGACTGCTTATAAGGGGTGGCAATGGCCCAGGTCACCCGCCTGATCAACGACCGACTCGACTCGTTCCACCACGAGCTTAGGGGATGAGCTGAGCTCAGATTCAGTGACTTGATCAAGTCGACCCACGAGCAGGCTCGCTTATTTTTCATCCCCTATTTAATTTTGAGTAAATTAGGACAGGAATCCCCAACCTTTCACGTAGTTTTAAGTATAGGCTTCCAACATTCAAAATTATGTTTTAAATCCCCAACCTATTTGAATCTGTAAATTTGAATCCATATGTGAAAATCATTGATTTAGATGATAAAATCGCACATGAAATTAATTTGACCTCGAACTAGATCAAATGAATTCTTGCCGTTATCGGATGTATTGAAAGATCTAAACCAGCTAGATTCTTAACAACAAGAGAAAATAACATAAAGTGAACAGATAGCGAACCAAGTACCCAAAAAAGTACACACACAAAAAAAAGCAAATCTAATAATATTTAGATGATGATCTGGACCAGTCAAGTACACAAAGATTTCACAATTCGATACTTTCCATCATCCGGGACATGGTTAAACTAGAAGTTTATGGGCTGAAAACTCCACAAGAACATCATCATATTGACACAACACGTGGTCATATGATCAGGATGTCACTAGACCAAAGCACATAACTTACTGAAACTATATATATAGACAAACATATAGTGCTAGTTTACTCACAAGAACCACCACAAAGACTGAAAAAGTTTTTACTCGACTGGGACTACTTTCCTGGATCTTCCACGTGAAGAATGCCCCTGGGATTCGCCATTTTGTTCTGCTTCGCCACCGTTTCCAAAGTATTCCAGTGATGGAAGAGCCCATCCACCCCAACCACTCCAGTTAGGGAAATCATTCCACGCACTGATGTCACTCCCTGCACAAAAACAGGAAAAAGGTTTCATACTTACAGGAGACCGAAATTTCTTCTAGCTTATGCAACAAGCAGGCATGGTTGACTTCAACCGTGCAAAACCTCAAAAGGCAAAATTTTCAACGTTTTCATCCATGTAAAAACATAATTTTGCCTAATATCGCACATTTACAGGATTAAAAATACTATTAGTCCCAGAACTGAACTTAATCCACTCAACCTTTTTTTTTTCAAAATTAGTCATGAACTTCCTTGTTTTGTTTCAGTTTAGCCACTCTATCTACCTCTGTCTTTCGAAAAGTAACAGAATTGCAGACTCCAACGGAAATAACGGTTTGGAATCGTCCGTTAATGAATTAGTTATGTTGTCCGGATTGGCAAACAAGCTTATTCTTCTGAAAAAACCAATCATTTATGACGCGCCTATAGGACAGATAACTAAGGAATACAAACAACAGGAAGCAGACATTGATAGTGTATTAGGAAAGGACTAAGGCAAGCAAACTCGAACATATGAATATAAATATGTGAATGAATAGGCTATCAGTGTTTATTATCTGTACATAGAAAATAAAAAACTGTGTTCCTATTCAGATTGTACGGAATTCATCTTCAGATGGTATATCATATGTAACTCTGAAATTTATCATTGACGGAGCATGAGAATATATTTCAGCATTATAACAGTGCAATAGAGTTAACTTCAACAAATTTAATTGAACAAGTTGCACCATGAAGGACTTTCTATAAATCCTATAGAAACAAGGGACAGTGTTACGCTATTGAACACCTTTGAACAAATTGAAGGGTGATTATTACTGCAATTTACTCATTGCTTGATAAGCCCAAATTTGATGTAGGATTAGATGGTTCAACTTCCACGACTATTTGGTTCCGTGTCAATCCATATGTATGATGAATATGTAAACAACAAAAGATTCCAGGAGAAATGAGTTTTTGCTCTTCAAACGGTGTTGAATTGAAGCCCAAGATTGTCCAAATCTTTGTGCCTGTGGTTTTCGTACAACCGTGTTAAGTGCCAATGGCAGGTGATCTAGCCAATTTAGACAGACTCTTCAGAAAACATTTGTAGCTTTCTTTGAGTGTTTTATTTTCAATTTTCAGTCCAGATATTCAAAATACGCCAAATCAGAGGAGAAGACAGAAGGCAATTAATAGACAAAAATTTTAAGAAAAAAGAATAAAAAGAACTCAAGAAAGTAGATATTAAAGCAACCTACCTGCATTCTCAAGTAAATTGAACCCATTGTTCCATCCGGGTAATTTTTTCTCAGCAGTGATCTTCCAATTTTCTTCAAAATTATCAAGCTCATCTATAAAAATAAAGCAGCAGCAAGATGTATCGTGAAGAAAAATTTACTAAGAAGTATGCCTCTTAACACTTTTAAAAAGAAACAAACCTTCATTCAGATTGTGTAAGGTCTGTAGTGAATCCACTCTACCATCTGAAGAGTGTTTTGTAGTAACAGAATGACCCTACAGAAGCAATATTAGAAAACATAAATATTAATGAACATAACAAAAGACAAACTTTCAGGCTGTTTAATTTCGAACTGCTAGATAGGTTCCATTACGAAGTTCTCGGATTAACTCTATGAATTAAGCATTTGCAGAATAGTTTGCCAAGAAAGAACTTCAAATCCTTAAGATAGATATTTGCTATCTATCAGGAGAGCCAGATAACTCAAATATGGAACAATAATACCATACTGTAGGGAATTTTACAGGACCTGCTTTATGAGCATATTCCAAACATTCACCAGGATGAAGTTTCTTAAGGCCAAGGATATCCATTGCATTCTATAAATATATTGTGATCAGTTTAATGATACAAGAATGCACCCCCCATCAAGTAAATTACCTTATCATGGATTCCTTTGGACAATGTGTGAAGTGATTCTCCAACTATCTTATCTTCTTCTTTCATCTCCATTAAAACCACCTGTTCCAATGACAATAAAAGGATAAGGATTAGGATGATATTAATCACCAAAATAACACCGTCCCACGTGAATATACCACTCACCCCATCACCACCAGTCATTTTGCCAATGGAGGTACTGTAATACACTCCATCCGGACCTCCACATGCTACTCTCTGATAACTAAAGTTCTGGGTACCTACTGAGTGCACACCAACAATCTCACGTAAAGATCACAGATAAAAAGGCAAAAGAAATCTGCATGCAAACTGCACAAATTTTGTTAGCATAAAACATCCTCTGTTCAAAATGAATTAGGCACTCCCTAACCGGTCGCCTTAGTAGCGTGTTATCTTTATTTATTTAAATTTTATCACAAAAGCGCACCCTCACACGTGGATCGAATCATTTTTTTGTCAAAGGTCTTACATGTGCACAATTATCATGAATGTATGATGGCATGCATGCTTACATACTATATTAAACCATATCAATATATTTTGACAAAAACCATCAACATAATATAAAATGTTGTTAAACATGTAATATTTGAAGATATTGTTAATATAGAAAATCATCAGAGGCTCATAAAAGTAAAATTCACATTACTTTTGGGAAAAAGGAAAAATAACATAACAAATTGATAACAAAATGGATACCACTTGCATGATCAGTAGGGTTCTTAACAACAAGTTCTTTATTTGACATGTCCTTGTTCTGAAAACCATTTCCACTATCACTATCAGGGTTCAATTCCTCAATAGTAATTTGCTGTGACCCAGGCTGTTGATCAAAAGGGCGTGTGAAAAAAGGATCATCAAATGGATTCTTCCCACCAAACAAACTGCCAAATGGCTGAGTGAAGAACGGGTGGTCAAATGGATCTTTCCCTCCAAATAGCTTAGCCATGAATGCAATTACACAAGAACTCAGTCACCTAAATAAAAAATAATACACTAAGAATAAATGATTAAAAAAATAACTAAAACAAACATAAGATCAAAGCACTCTCATAAATCTATTTAATACAAAACATGAATAAAAGAACCACGACGGCTCTAAATAAAATGTATAAAGTTACATAAGGTTACAGTTCCACCAATTGATTGTTCAGAAAAACTAAGTTGCAGGAACCCAAAAAAATCCTAATTTTTTTGGTAAAAATTCAAAACATTGAGAGCTTGAAGAAACTTATAGGAAACTTTGGCCAATATACTAGAAAACTTCTGTCAAGAATTAGACTCATTATGGACTTTGTTGCGAACTTTTAACTAAGAATAAACTTGATTGCGAACTTCAAATAAAAAATAATTTAATACAGACTCTAATCCTTATACCACAAAAGATAATAATTTGAATCGATATTAAATAGTTTTTTCTAAAATCAGATATAGAACTTGTAAAAATTAATATTTTTTATTATTTTATATAACATATCAACGGCATTTTTTGTATCCTAATCTTTTCTCAAAAATAGCATTTTCACCTATGCAGTTCCAGCTTCCATGGAACCTAACGTCCATCTAATATTTATCTCTATGTAAGCGCGCATGTGTCCGTCTCCCAGAATTTTCATGCATTGTTACAGAAATTTTCATCGGTAATTTCGTATAAAGAAAAACAAAAAACAGAGCTACGTTTCCCTATGAAATTCTCCATTAAAACAGTGAAAATGCACAAGGAAATATAATGGAATATATACGAATAATATTTATCTACAGATGGAATTCATAGAAAATCAAATCTAAAAAGTGAAAATTACCTCGTAATCGAGTTTTCTCGGGCATCCCATCTCATCAGTGATTACATGCTTTATAGCTGGGGAGAGAAGCTTCTCGAAAAAAGTGAAACGTCGACTTTAAATGGACCTGGTCCGACTGGGGCTGCCTCAAAGCCCAACTCCACCCGGTCTGATTATACTACTTTTAAGTAACAAAAGTTAAATAAATATTTAGCCTCTATTTGTTATCTAAATTTTTTTATTAGAATTTAAATCAAAGCCAACAACTCATTTTAATCATATGTTTAACGAATCTCGCAACTTTATAGTTATACATTTCATTAATTTTTATCAAAAATCTACTAAAATTTTAATTTTCATCTAAACCAAATATGAGCTTACTAAAAAATATTTTTTTTGTATAAAAATATAGTTTTAAAAATTATGTTCGATAAAATAAATTTACTTTTAAATAAACTAAACATAATTGTGTACTCATTTTCTAGTAATGGACCTGCAAAATCTAATAAATTCCTTTAAAAAGCCAATTCTTATTTAACAGTAGTAAATACTTTCGAAAAACCACTTGCGCTGGTATCTATTCTTTTATGCCCGTTGCTCGGCAAGAACATTTTTAACTCGCGTTACATCCTAAAGTTGAGATGTCGACCAAGTTCTCACCTCAAGGTTTACTATGTTAAATTTACTCTTTGTTTTGCCAAGTTAAGTTTAAAATACACTTCTGAGTTTCTTTAATTAAATATTACCCAATTTGTTCAAAGATTTAAATGTGACCGTATTCGGATGATTACAAAATGCAGAATTTTTAGTAAAATAAATATTTTTGGGTACACTTATGAAATAGCTTTTGAAAAAGTAAGTCATGATGCGTTTGATAGATATTATTAAGAAAAGAATGTATAAAATTTAAAAGCAACCAAAGCAAGACCAAATAGACTCTATTCAACTCCCAATCAATTGATTGAATTCTGCTCAAATGTTCCACAAGGTATTTCCACATAAATGACTACAATCCATCAACACTATTTGAACATCAAACTGTGTCACAACCCTCTTAATCCAATAAGATACGATACATTATTGAAAGAAAAAGATGAATAGCATTCCACGATAATCATCCTACTGGATATGTTGAGGATGATATCGAGGAATGCTCTCGACTCTAACCCGACAATCTATGCGGATTCACTCAATGTTAATCGTGACGACCTTTTTGGGTGGTCTTCCACTGGAAGACTGAGCCCGAGAACTCCGACCCTGTCCAAACATTTCGTCTCTACCAAACTGCTGCGTAAAGGGACGAGCAAAACCTCCCCAGGTAGTCAGATCAGTCTGCGCACCACCAGTATTCCCTAACCACCATTGGATGTCATACATGAAATGATGAATAAGCACGTGATCCAAAATTTGGTATCAAATGAAAGAAAATACAAAGGCAGAGAGGAAAAAATAAATAAAATAAAATTCCCACCAACGTAAAATAGCGCCGGAACCTATATCTGCTTTTTACTCCACAAAAAGGCTAAAAAATTGAAGAGCACACAACTATTCTACCGTCTGTAATGCACAATATCTTAATTGAACAAGGAGTGATCATGCCAAATTATGACACTGTAAGAACAAATTAAGGTTCGACCACACAAATCCTTTTCTTCCCACTATGCTAGATGTACTTGGAAAATCTAAAGCAACAATAAAATCCGTAAAATAGGCCATATCAATTTTACCCAGCCCTCCCTCTTCAGATTTGTAAGACAGCGTCTTTTATGAAAAAGATCCACTTTAGGTACAATTCTACTTATGTAAATTTCGTCCATCAGTAAACTCTATCTTACTTTTTATGGATATAACTCCAGATTCAAATACGTAACATTAACATAGTTCCAGGCACTTGTATTAAGGACACTCATTCTGAGTGTGTGTTATTCTTTCCCAAGTTTATTTGTGCACAAGTTATGAAAGTAATGGAGCATAATCTAGTGGCTCATATACATGAAATCATGGTCTTTAGGGAGTCGTAAAGAAAATACAACTTCCTAATACACTAGGCATGCGTTTGCACTTAGTAGTTGACGGTCTCCTACACGACAATTCACAATATTTGGATTAAATTTTTTTCTTTGTATTGTCATGTTCAGCATAGCCAGCATGCAATTGGAGTGAATGCAATATCATATTCCCTCTTATCAGAAAGAAATTTGGCATATCAATCTTAAGTTACCTGCACCAGAATGCAAGTCAAATCCAGTATTCCAGCCAGGCAAATGCCCATCAGCATTACCTTTCCAAGCTTGTTCAAAGCCTTGCAGCTCATCTGAGAAACAGTAGAACATGAACATCATAATCTCACACGTGAAAGAAAAGAGAAACCAGAGCGGGTTTAGTCTTATTTGACTTAGACAAACCTTCAGCTAAATTGTGCAAAGTCTGCATTGTGTCAACCTTACCATCCGAATCAAGCTTCCTGGTAAGTAAATGGCCCTGTCACAACAATAAATTATGTTTGCCTGTTAAAGAAGCTTTATTCAACATATAGAAATTGCACTTCAATTCTTTATCATACATTTCTCACGATTAAAGTAATATTTAAGCAAGAATGGTTTACAATTTCTATTCTCCAATTTCTTCATGTGATATGCACCTCAGAAATATTAAAACGAGGGGGAATATCAATCAGAAATACTTGTCAGGAGAAAAATAATAATTTCAAAACAAAATAAAAACTATGTCTGCCCAACAGCTTCATAATCTTGTGATAATTGTTAATGCAAGATCTTGCTAATACAGAAGTCAAATTCTTCTCTACAGAGTTAAGTTTTTCCTAACCAAAGAGCTGGGCGGAAAGAGGAAAACACATTTTATAAGGCTCTAGGGCTATACGGACTCGAATTAGCATTCTTATTGAGACTAGAATTTCCACAAGGTTTTGCAATTCTTGTGATATCAACGTTAAGTTTTTGACCAAACCATTTAGTTTCCTTTGTTTATTGAAGATCTTTGTATGGCGGTTCTTCCTTAGTGTTTGACATATGAAATAGGTTATTAAAAGAGAGAGCTTGCTAACATACCTTGTCATGAATTCCTCTAGAAATCCTGTGTGCTGCTTCACCAGTTGTTTTGTCAGCTTGTTTGCTCTCTTCTAGTGTCACCTGTACATCAGAAAACCAGTCAAAACCCAGAACCTGAACCAATTAAGATTTTATGAACTCGAAGAAAATAGATTGCTACTAACTCCATCACTTCCAGTCCTTCGTGTCGTCGTCGCAGTGTAATAAGCTCCATTAATACCACCATAAGTTACCCTCTGGAAGTTGATACTCCGGCTCTGTGGTTGAGATCCCTCTGCTTTGCTATGGTTGGTTCTGTAAGAAACTTCTTTGCCGTTGTTCGTGCTCTTGCGGTGGTCTGCAAGAGAAAGCAACGATAAGAAATCACATTAACTTTCATAATATTCTTAACAACCAATCCAACAAAGTAAGAATGAAATAAGAACCCCAATTCACCACTAGTTTGGTCCTCTGGGTGCTCAACTAGAGGATTTCTGTTAGACCAAGCATTCTCTTTAAATTTATCTTTCTTATCTCCCACGTCGTTAACATCATGCCCCTCATCTTCTACTACACTTTCGTCATCGCTATCCAACTCTTCAATGACTGGTCCCTTTGATCTACTGACACTGGCTTGTCGAGATTCTCCATGGGCGCTGTTTGAACCGAAAGTGCTTGAACCAAACATGCTACCAAATGGGCGAGTGAAAAACGGGTCATCAAAAGGATCCCTTCCGCCAAATATGCTAGGAAACATACTCCCACGAAAGCCAAAACCTTCAAAATTATCAAATTCACTGCCTGAATTGTTTGAAGATTTTTCTCTAACTTCTCTTCCTCTCTGCATCTTCTCCCACACGAACCTCTAAAATTTCAAAATCAATAAATCCAATAGTTATGGCTCCGACTAACTAAACCATATAAGAAAATTTTATACTCACAACAAGTATCATTGTTATAAGGGAAGTCAAGAATACAGCTTCTTCAAGTTATAAGGGATTGGATAGTCTAAATTTTTCACTTTATTTATGTTAACAAGGTATAAAATCACCTAATCTAAAAGATTAAACTTACATACAAAGAACACGTTTATTTTGTTTTCAACCCAGCCCGTCTCGATCAAGCCAGAATAAAACTTCTTATAAAAATTAATTACAAAATTAGAACTCAGGTCTTTCATGTGAATCCGATAATATGCGAAACACATTTTTCTAACGACGATAGAGATAGATACAATTTTTTCAATCTTCTCTCGACAATCACGAAGGCAAATCATACTCAAAGTGATAGAGACGATTCGATCAATTTCTGCAGAACTGCACTTACCTAATTTGAATTTCCACGAATATTCATGAAAACAAAGTAACTATTAACTCAAATGATAAAATTTACGACAAGCAAATATGAATATTTAATTATCTTCTATGAAGCAGATGGAATTCGAGAGAGAATGAGAAGTGATGAAGATGTCTTTTATGAAATGCGTGCGGTGTATGTATATATGTATATAATCAAGCAACTGTTAGTCTGTTTCAATTGCTGATACAGTTTTCTATTCAGAGTTCGAATTCTATCTCGCCCACTAGATAGTTCCTTCTACATATTATTTATTTATTTGTTCTAATCGAGAGTTGTAGAAGGTTCGAGTTTCAGCTATTCTAAAGTGAAAATTTAAATAAATAAACAAGTATATTCTCTCCATTGTTCTAAAATTCCTACATCGAACTTTAACTTCCTTTAAATTAGCTACTCATCTTTTAATTTCTATGCAATTACGTCCCTCCAACTTCTGTGAACAAATCCTAATCGATTTCCTTATTTGTAACATCTACACATTTGTGAGTTGTCAACTTCTTTAAATTGCGACCAATTAATATAATTGTTGCTGTCGAACACAATTTTCAACGTTTTTAGCTTTTATTTTTTAAATTCATTTTTTACCACACATTTCAAGAAACTCGTAACGTTCATCAATTTTCCAATCACGTGTTTTAAGAAAATTATCAAAAATTACTAAATATATAATTTTTATTTAAATCAATTTGGGACTAATCAAATTTCATTAATAGAAAGTTTAAAGAGTGATGTAATTGAACGAAATTGAAAATTAAGTGATTTAACTTGTAATAAATTAAAAGTTGGTAAGTAACTTGAAATTTTATTTAGTGACAATTGTTGGTTCAAAATAAAATATTTCATTACATACCCAACTTAAATTATGGTGACTGTTTACTTGTCAAATTTTAATATGCTTTCCAATAGTCACTCATTTTAGAGGCGCTGCATTATGTTCATCATTTGCCAGATTTCGTCCTTTCGTTGCTAAAGGTGCCGTGCGAAAATTTCATGTGACAATTTATGATCATTAAAAAATTACAATTCAGCCAAATGATCCAAGAAAAATATTTAATTAGTCACTTAACGTATTCTACGAGCACGGTTCAATCATCAAACTTCGAACTACTTCCCAATGATTGCTCATCATGGAGACATTGCACTCCATTTATTTTACGTTAGATTTCATTCTATTTTACGTTAGATTTCGTTCTTCTCATTGCCAACATATCACGTGAAAAATTCGCGTAATACATTACGACCTTTAAAAAAATTACAACTCGGTCAAACCATCCAACTCACCAAAATCGCCATAGGCAAAACACGACCTCCACAACCATGACATTTTTAAGCCTCGAATGTTCGTCCCCAATTTCAGCTCCAAAAAATATGGTCCCCAATTCAATCATCTTACCCACACGTCACTAAATCGTGTACTAAAACACAGACGATCGTTCATAAGAACGTAAGAAGCTACTACCTATAAAATCATATCCCCCAATTGTACTATAATTTATTATTCTCTAAGCACAATCTTCCATTTTTGCAATAGTGCGTCCGACTATTTGAGAAAGAAAATGTAATTGAACTCTCGTGGCTAGTGTACGAAGGGAATATCATGTGGATTGTGTTGTGCTTCTTGTTGTTCGTTCCTCAATCTAGGGGGAGTTCGATGACATTTCATTCCTCAAATAGTTGGACACATGCCAGCAAATTTGGAAGATTGAGATTAAAGATATTCATGGCATATGGTACAATTGGGGAATAGAGCTATATAAATAATAGTTCTTGCATCCTTCTCAAAAATGGACCTGTTGCAATATACAATTTAGTCGTACATGGTACGTTAAGTGAATTAGGGACTAATGTTTTTTAGGGTTGAATTGGGACGAACAATTGGGACTTAAAAAGATTTTTATGGGAATGTGGGACTCATGTTTTACGTATGACAATTTTTTGTTTTGTATTTTTTTTTTTGACGTAGGAATCCGCAGCCGCTACTCGTGAGCGTGCACTAGGTAAACATCGCTCCATGTGCAGTCGTTCGCAAACCATACATGAGAAATAAACCGCATTAGGCAAGCCCCGTGCGACGGGCTCGACCATACATATGACAATTCTTGTGAGTTGGATAGTTTGATTGAGTTATAACTGATTTAATGATCATAACTTGTTAGAGAGGGATTTCCATGCAATAAGTTAATAATGAGGGATCGGAATCCAACCAATGATAAATGCAGTTCAACATCTCAAAAATAAGTAATAACTGTGAAGCAGTTTGAAATTTGACGAATAAATCATGACCATAAATAAGTTTGATGAGCAATGAAACATTTTAACTTGGATGATTTTATTGAATTGTAATTTTTTTAATGATTGATCCTTGTGTGATAGGATTTTGGTGAGATATGACAGCTGTAAAGAAAAAGAATCTCACAAGTGATGGATGAATTATTTTATCGGGAGTTTCGCAATACTGGTTATGAGCATTTTTTAAAGTATCGATTTTGAGAATTTTATGAGCGGATCGATTTTGAGTGATTTTAGTAGCGATTTTTAAAACTCTCCAACCTATGTTTGAGAGTTTATTATTCATCGATTTTGAAAGGTTTTTTTAAAAAATAAAATTATGTATATATATCCTTAGTAAAAAAAATTTGATAAGAATTTATTTTTACTCATAAATGATAATTTGCTTATAGATAACTTTTTTTTACATATAAGTTAATATTTAATCTAAAAAATCAATTAAAATTTTAAGTTAATATTTTTACTTATAGTAGATTTTACAACTATAAGTTAATTTTATACTTTTAAATAATTTTAAGTGATTTTTTTACTTATAAGTAGCGTTTTTTTAATATTTTATAAGTGAACTTTGTCTTATTAGTAGTATTTTTATTTTATAACAATTTTTTTACATAAAAATAATTTTTTACTTATAAATAAATTTTAATTAAAATGTAATTTGTTTTATCTTACAAGTAATATTTAACTTATAAGTATTTTTTAATTATAGTATAATTTTTAATTAATATATTTTTATTTACAATTTAGTCTTCAACAAAATATTTTATAAAAGGTCAAAGTAGAAAAGAAAATGAGAAACACTCAAAATTCGGGTTGAGAGAAGCGCTCAAAAGGTGAAAGATTCGTTCCATTGACAGTAGACTTGAATATAAACGGTCTAATTCATACTCGCCATCAGGATTTGCTCCCCGTTTCGGATCTGATTTCAGGATCCAGTAACCCGAATCAATCTAACCGGGTCATTCCCGATATTCGGACGCCATTGATGCAGCAACTTAAGTAACCACCAATAAACTACTTGAAATCAGAAAACCCTAATTTTGGAGGAAGAGAAAAACACGATGGGAGGTGATGGAATCCAGGATGCCGAATCCTTGTTCCGCACGAAATCCATATCGGAAATCCGGAATGTGGAGGCGACTACGAGGAAACAGATTTCCGACAAAAGTGAGGAGCTACGGCAGCTGGTCGGGAATCGCTATCGGGATCTCATCGATTCCGCAGACTCCATTGTTCTAATGAAGTCTACTAGCGAATCCATTTCTGCGAATATTGATGCAATTCGCAATGCAATTCAGCATTCCCTGTTTTCACCTGTTGATTCCCCGAGGTCTCCTAATGTGGCTTTTAACCCCGACAGAGCACGTATTTATGGAATTGCCTGCCGGATTAAGTACCTGGTGGATACCCCGGAGAATATATGGGGCTGCCTTGATGAGACCATGTTTCTCGAAGCTTCAGCTCGCTATGTTCGAGCAAAACATGTGCATTTCAAATTGGTTAATGATAAAGACAGTAAGAGTGTGTTGTCGAATTTCCCTTTGCTGCAGCACCAGTGGCAAATCGTAGAGAGTTTTAAGGCTCAGATCTCGCAAAGGAGTCGCGAGATATTATTGGATCAAACCCTTAACCTTGGAATCAACGCATACGCAGATGCGCTAGCGGCAGTTTCTATTATAGACGAGCTAGATCCCAAACAGGTTTTGAAACTGTTTCTAGATTCACGAAAATCATGTATGTCTCTGAAACTTATTGCTTGTTTTAACAATGTTAATGCTGATAGTTCTGATGTAATTTCGGTGTTCTGTGAAGTTCTAAAGACAATTCAGGTTAGTATAGGTCAAGTAGGAGAATTGTTCTTGCAAGTATTGAATGATATGCCTTTATTCTACAAGACCATACTGGGTTCCCCTCCCGCTTCTCAGTTGTTTGGGGGCATTCCAGTCCCTGATGAGGAAGTGAGGCTGTGGAATACATTTAAGGAAAAATTGGAGTCTTTGATGGTAATTCTAGACCGAGATTCCATTGCCAAGACTTGTTCAGACTGGTTGAGGAACTGTGGAAAGGAGATCACAAGTAAGATTAGTGGGAGGTACTTGATTGATGTAATTGGTACTGGGAGAGAGCTTTCTTCAGCTGAGAAGTTTATAAGGGAAACCATTGACAGTAAGAAGGTTTTAGAAGGGAGCTTGGAGTGGCTCAAAAGTGTTTTTGGTTCTGAAATTGAGTTACCATGGAAGAGGACACGCGAGCTTGTCTTGGGTGATGACTCGGATCTTTGGGATGATATATTCGAAAATGCTTTTGTTCGAAGGATACAAATGATTATCGACTTGGGATTTGATGAGATGAGTAAGGCTGTTGATGTGGTGGAATCAGTTCGGTCAATTACGCAAGCCAAAGGTGATCGAGTTCGTTTCCAAGCTTATTTGAGCAGATCTCCTATCGGTGGTGGAGTTTGGTTCATGGAACCAAGTGGTAAAAGGCCTGCTTCTGTCCCTGGTTCAAAATTACAGCTGCCTCAGGAAAATGATTTTCGAGCTTGTCTTAATGCTTACTTTGGGCCTGAAGTCAGCCGGATCAGAGATACAGTAGACAGTTGCTGCGAGAGTGTTCTTGAGGATCTTCTCAGCTTCCTCGAGTCACCAAAGGCACCAGTGAGGATGAAGGATTTGGCACCATATTTACAAAATAAGTGTTATGGAAGCATGTCAACCATATTGATGCAACTCAAAAATGAGCTGGACCACCTGTATAGTGACCTGGAAAATAGAAAGAAAAACAATGAGTCTGCACTTCCACCTGCTATACTTGTTGAGAGATCTTTGTTTATTGGGCGTCTTCTCTTCGCATTTCAAAAGCACTCTAGACACATTCCTGTGATACTTGGTTCACCCAGGTCATGGGTGAATGAAACCGTGTCCGCTGTATCTCTTCGGTCTCCAAGCATACTGAGGTGTATGTCCACTGACTCCCCAGTGTCGTCTGATAGTCCTGGAAAGAAATTGCTTGATTCCACGAAAAGACAGACTTCTCTGGTTACTGCCGCTTTTTTTGGTGTAGATGAGAGTTCAAGCCCCCAACTTGAAGAATTACGCAAGGCAACCCAGGATCTTTGCATAAAAGCTCATAACTTGTGGATAACATGGGTTTCCGATGAACTTTCAGTCATTCTCTCTAGCAATCTCAAACAGGACAATGCCTTGTCAGCAACTGCTCCACTAAGAGTAAGTGGCCTTTTGCTGGATACCATGTCTAGTTTTGTGGATGAATATATTTTCCCCTTCAAACATACGGTGAAGATTTTTCACTCGACATCATATTCATTTACATGAATTCTGTAGGTGATAATAATTTGATTGTGTGCACTGTCCGTGATTACATTTTCTGTTTCATTTGAGAAGTTTTTCTATCACCTATGAAGGAGCTGAAATATTAAATCACCAACACTTTGAAGTAGTCAAAATAGGTCAGGAAGCATTAAAAAAAAAAAAAAGGTTCTCCATAACTGCTGTATAAAATGTTGCACCGGAGCTAGTAGGAAATTAATCTATCTGACATATACCTCTTTTTCTTGCCCATAATTTCCAAGTATTTGCTATTTAGACATCTCCGACTTAATTACATTTACTTCTACTGCCATGTCCAAGTTTATGTTGATTTTTCAACAGGCAAGTAAGTTTTGTGATTTCCAAATGTCACATCTCTTCTAATTATATTTCTTGTTTTCTTTGGCCTCCCTTATATATATCATGCAAGCATACAAGATGATTGCTCTCTAATTTTTTACAGTGAATAACAAATGATAAGAATAGTTGCCCGTTGTCTGTTTAATTAAGTAGTTTTCATTTGCTGGGCAGGGTTGGGAGGAGACTGTAGTCAAGCAAGAGCAGTCTGGTGAAGGCCAGCCAGAGCTGAAAATATCCCTTCCTTCCATGCCGTCTCCTTACATAACCTCATTTCTTTTCCTAGCATGTGAAGAAATTCATCACACTGGTGGTCATGTACTTGATAAACCAATTCTGCAGAATTTTGCTTCAAGACTATTGGATAAGGTATAAGATTATGTGTTATTAAGTTAAATCTTATCTCCTGCAACTGTTGGCTGCATGCTATTATCTACTATAGCATCTGATGTGATAGCATGTTAAATTATCCGAACAACGTTGCAAAAGGTTATCATCTTAGTCCTTCAGTTACACAGCAGGGAACAATGGTTTAAGTTTTCCTGCAAGATTTACATAAAAGTAGAAGTACTCAAGTGAAGAAACAGGTAATTGATAGAGTCATTCGAGATATAGCCATTGTTTGATCCCTATTATTTTCAAAACACTTTTTTCTCTCTCTTCTTTTCAACCACACTTTCTTCAATAAAATAATTTTACACGTAAACCCAAAACCTTTTCTTATTTTTTAACCACACATTCTCTATCAATCTACCATTCCAAAATGTATTCTTCAATAAAAATGGGGCTCGAACAGGCTGATAATATTAAGTCCTCATATCAATCAAGAAATCCTCGGTCTTCATTTCTTTGCCTCAATCTCTGAAGCTATTTGCCTACTGGAATTATTGTAAACTATCGGTTGAGATGCGAATGTCCTTTCATGTTACGGTTGCTAATGTCCAACTTGTTTGTTTGGTTTGTTTCTCTGGTAAGTTCTTCAAATTCAATAGTGGTGCTTTGCTCTTTGTGCACTTCATCTGATTTTTTAACCTGTCCTCTAAGATAGTCAAAATTAGAAAAGAAGACACTTAAAATATCAAGTCGGCATGAGATTTTATTTTCTCAAGGATGTACCGCGTACATCTTAATTTGTACTATCAATACTGACACTCTAAAACCAATTTCTGCAATTTACTTTTTCTGAACGTATAGTTCTCAATCTTCCAATTTATAACTTTCTGGAATAAATATCATGTATTACACTTTCCTAAAGCTAATGAAACTCGTCTCATTCTCTTTTTTTCTGCTGACCACGTATTAAGAGTAGATGGTTATCTCCCTTGGATGATCCTTATCTATTCCCTCTTTGCCCTTGAATCTCTCTCTCTTGCCAAAAATTCTTTTACAAGAAAGCTAGAATGTCGAGATTTTTTCAGTTATGCAAAATAATGCTTAGAAGCTTAAAGAAGCCGTGAGTTGCACTCTCTGAGTCATGTGCCACATTCTGTTACATTAGATAGGCTGAATTGAAAAAATCTTTGTTAAAAAAATAGTAATTGGATGGCCTTATTGCTAATGTATTTTATGCCTTGTCTAAAAGAGTTAGTGAGATTATAATATATCTAGTTCCCATTATTCAAATTGACCTTGTTAAGGTATAGCAACAAAAGAATTAGAAAAGCATAAATTTTTGGGTATTCCAGCTTCTATGGGTGAAATTATCTCTGGTGCCACACATGGGAGATACACAAGTCTTCTTATTCATGACTGGAAAATGATTGACAGGCTGAAATTATTGAGATTTTGTTGTCCTTTTTACGTTCAGGATGAACCGTGTTTTTAGCTTGCAATGTGTCAATTAGTTTACACATGCCTGTGAAGTGGAACCTCTTTTAATGAATTCCAAAAAATATTCTTCGTGGTGTGTCTCCATGACAAATTGAGTTCGAAAGAGAAGGCCTGCAAAGTTTTTATCTTGAATGCAACTATATTAAACTTCCATATTCGAAATTGGGCAGTATGCATCAAGATGAGAGTGGTTAAAGAATACATGATTTTTTGTAACTTCTCAGCAATTAATGCTTTTATTATCATGTTCATAGATTCATTCATCACCATTTTTCTTTTTATTGCACGACAATATAACTCCATTCTTTCTGATTGTATACTTGCATAGTTAATTGGAATTTATGAGGAATTCCTTTCAATTGAGGAAGCTCATGGGCATCAAGTGTCAGAGAGAGGTGTCATGCAAGTTTTGTTGGATTTAAAATTTGCTGCTGATATACTCTGTGGTGGTGATTTTAGTGCAAACGAGGAGTCCGCTAAAATCCCAAAGGTGAACAGTTCTTTTAGAAGGAAACAGGATTTACGGCAAACTAAATCAGTCATCAGAGAACGTATTGATGGGTTGGTAAATCGTCTTTCGCAAAGACTGGATCCTATAGACTGGCTAACGTAAGTTAGTGAATCTACTAATGAACTTTTTGTTTTGAAAGCTCGAGTCTATTTTGAGTAGTTGATTGAGTGGATTGCTCGGCCTTCTTGTGTATCGATAATAGTCCTAGTGAAAAATTTGTAGCTATGTAATTTATTGGAAGAATTGCACATTTCAAAACAAATAACTGGGCATTGAGATTTATGCTGTCAAGATTATTTGGGAAGTAATTATTTGGTTTACATCTTTTTAGTGGGGAAAACAAGAGTTTGTGGTATGGTATCATTTCAACCAAAATATTTTATGGTGCAAAAAAGATAGATATACTTACGTTTCTTTAGATTCAATTGTTAATCATGATTTTTTTTTTTACATTTCAGCTACGAGCCATACCTTTGGGAGAATGAGAAGCAATCATACCTTAGGCATGCTGTTGTCTTTGGATTTTTTGTGCAACTTAATCGGATGTATATGGATACCGTACAGAAGTTGCCCACTAATTCTGAATCAAATATAATGCAATGCTCTAGAGTATCCCGTTTCAAGTATCTTCCCATCAGGTAGTTCACTATTCCTTACAACAAATATTTGTTCATATGGTCCTTTTCCTTGTAGATGATTTCTACACCTTGACAGAAAATGTGTTCTAAAATTTTTAATTTTTATCTAGTACACCAGCATTGTCTACGAGGGTTGCAGCCAGGGTATCCACATCTATGGATGATATTTCCTTGAGAAAATCATGGGGAAGTTACACAAATGATGAGATATCACGAAAGATTGACATTGATGAGAACTCGAGTTTAGGGATGGCAGCACCACTTTTTAAGTCTTTCATGGAGGTAAAATTTTATTTACCTTCTAATTGTTGGCGAATTCCATAGTCTCGGCTCATTTTATGTTGCCTGGTGGCGTCCCACACAAAATCCCTTGGACTGTCAAAGTCTACATTGTCTCATGCAATGATGGTGTAGATGTATCAGAAGTGACTGGAATTTTGCTCATTGTGGACAGTATAGTAAAATTTTGCCGTCAAACAATTTGAGAATGAGTAGACAGAAGCCACACTTTCAAAAAAGTTCCAGTTTAAACTTTTTTAATTTATGAAAATGGTGTTGGTAGTGTTAAGCAGGTTGATGGAAGCAACACTTTCTAGAAAGTCCCAGTTTAGAAGTGCTTAAAGTTGATGAAAATAGTGTAGATAGTGTTAAGCAGGTGCTTCTGTATGAAAAACCTTCCATGATTTAGTGATAATTAAGGATCTTTTGCTCAAAGCCATTAGCCACCTATCTCGTCAAGCAAACAAATCGGCAGTAACATCCCTTATGGTCTGATATTTGATTATGCTGTTGACGTATTTCAACTGGCTCAAGTATGATTATTTTGGACTCATGATATTAGATTAGGTTGTGTTTGGTACACCGAATTAAACTCTATCGAATTGAGCTTAAAATTGGAGTAGATATACACTATGTAGATGGTATTAGGATGTATTAAGGTGGATAACATTTTTTAGTTTTTAATTCTAAAGATTGTTATTTGTACTAACTTTCTTAACCTAACAGGATAATGTAATATGAAGCGAGGAGGTGAGTTTAGGACGGATAAGAAAGATAGTGCAAATAACATTCTTTTGAATTAAAAACTTATAATTACTTTCCACCTTAATCCATCTTAATAATATCTATCTAGTACTATCTCTAATTTTATGCATAATTTCTTGTACAGTCTACTCCTGTGTGGCAAACGTAGCCTTGGTGAACAAGCAATAATCGAAGGATAAGGCAGTAGGACTGTTATAGAAATATCTAAGCTATATTTTGTATACTGGCCTCTTCAAGTTCTTTATCACCACACGCTTGCTGAAGTGATTCATGTTGAAATTGATATAAAATTGCCTAAGGCTAGGCGTCAAACTGAACTCTATAGCAAAACAAAGTTCAATATATTTCTATAGAAAGGATGTTAAGTCAATTACCATATGAAATTTGGTTTTCTTAGTGAGCAGAAGCGAGAAGTTTATTGGATAAAAGCATCAGCTGTGTGCTATTTCGTGCTCTTCTCCTTACCCTATATTCCAACAAGACCCTTGGATGAAAAAGAGAAACAGGGAATCATTATTTCATATAATGGTCCAAGCATGTGATTCTCTAAAACGCTGAGGCATTTTTGCTCTGTGCACTACAGTGAATTTAAGCACCTTTTTTCCAAGAGGTTGCTGCTTCAGTTAACACTTATTCTTGTGCTTCATTAGTCTGAGAACTTGTTGCCAAGCAGTGATGCAAAATTCTATTTCTGCTAGCTTTGACATTAACTGTATCGCTCTCCCCTTTTTCTTACAATCATAACTTGTACCATATTTTACATGCTGTTTGGTTCTTTCAGCTACAACATTCTTGTATTGTCCATTGGCTACATTATCGATGTCCAATAATTTTGTCTGGAAAAAGGAAAAAAAATTATATTTTCAGTACTTGATAATTACGAAATTTATTTCCTTTCCCAGTGCCATTTTTGTACTAATTGGCCCATAGACTTATTGATAAGAGAAACTGGTTCACTCTTAGAGCTGTTTCCTTTTTTTTGTAATAGATTAGATAAATGTGTTGACTAAGCCTTAGTCATAAAACTATTTCCTAAATTATTTTGAACCCTTGGTCATTCTCAGGTTGGCAGCAAATTTGGGGAGAGCACACTTAGATTGGGTTCAATCCTGACAGATGGGCAAGTTGGCAGGTTTGGTGACATATTACCTGCGCAAGCTGCCGGGCTACTTTCATCATTCGCTGCTGCCAGATCAGATTTTTGATCAGAAGGTCAAGATGCAGTTGTAGCTGATGGTAAAGCATTTCTACTGTCACTTGATGCAATATATGGTTGAAAAAGTTTCCAAATGTTGGGGACGAATAGATAGGTCAGTGTTCGAGAACTTTATCAAATTATACATATATCAAGAAAATCGTGGGAGGGAATGAAAAGCCCCTTTTTATTTATTTGTAAAGGAGTGTTTCTTTTAAATTTTGCAGCATATATACTTGCTTTGGCATTGTAAGTTGTTATGGCTGTATTTCCATAGTTTAACGTGTATTATTTTTTGACTTGCACATGTGATTCAATTTTTGATAAAATCCTACCGAAACATTTAGTGATGAAGCTCCTGGTTAGCAATTGCCCACTTTAGAGTTTAGACTCCTATGCATCTGTAAGAAATGTGGCGTTGCACTGAGTGCAGTACTTTTGGCTGTCATGTGGACTTTCGTGGGAATGGAATTTTCCTTTCAAGGGCATGCAATAAATTATGTACGCGTCCTAGGAAATCTGCCCAAAAGAGTGAAAAATGTAAGTTTTCCCGAATAACAAGATTATTTATCCTGCACTTCTTCTATGTTAAGGTGATCTTCGCAACTTGTGCAAAATTTCAAAATTGAGTCCTTGGTGATATATTTACATTCATAAATCTAAAAACACACCCGGGATATAAAACCTTGTGCAAATATTGTCACTGTAAAACGGTCTAAATACACTAGAGAATAACCAGTAGGAAGTACAATGACAAGTTGCATATTCCACGAGAAAAATCTCTATCATTTGATTATGATGAGAATCTCTGCTTGAAAAGGTGGAACTAAAATGTAGGAATTCAATTTCGGAAAGGGGTCAATCTATTATACCAAATTGCCACAAACCATAAAATATGCGAGAGAGAGAGAGAGAGTTCACTGCAGTACACTTTCGTTGAGTGTAACTAACCAATATTCATCTCTATAAATTAAACGAATCATACAAATCTTGCAAGAAATTTCCATGCCAGCACGCCATAATTTCTGCATGAAGCACACCCTTGCTTCAGCCACAATCCACGGAAGTTTCTGCATGAAGCATGTTTTTTGGTCTTTCTTCAAGGGCACACAGTATTAGATGGGATTGGACAGTTTAATAATTAAAATTTTAACTTCTTTTCCTCTTTGAATACTATCCACTTTGTCCAACTCACCTTATCAAATATGCCATTAACATTATACAGCAGAGAGGCCGGAGATGGAGTGATCCGGTCCCAATTTAGTTACAATCGATTAAAACAACTAAAAGGTGAAAAATATCAGTCTTTGGAGCTTCCAAGTCTGTAAGGTGAAAGATGCCCAGGTGGAGCATACATTTATCATCAGAATTCTTGAGCATCCAAGTCAGGCTTTGAAGGATATTCAAGACCCTGAAGGGCAGGTATCCGCCGTAAATCTTCTTCTGAGTAAGCCGGGATAAACCAGTACATCTTGTCCATTCCAAACACCTAAATACTTAAAAGGAGATACATTAGTTGAAGAGTAGAAACTCAAAAGAGGGCGAAAGAAAACATGATACAGCCATTTCAATTATATATTACCAATTAAGCCATAAGAAATTTACAAGATGTGGCACCACATGGAGAAAATGATCAGAACACTAAGCCTCGTTTGGGAAGAATTTATAAACGGAATAATTTATAGATAGATAAATTGATAGTACTTGTGGGTCATTGAAATGTATGGTCGAAAATGAAGTTAGACCATTTATAATTGCCTAAAGGAACATATAGAAGTTTTTATAGGCAACCATAATTAATTGAGGATAGAGCATATAAAATATAGCTGATGCTGAACACCAGCCAACAAAAAGGCAACTTTAACAGTTGACACTTGGTGTCAGTCTCGTGGATCAGAACGACATTGTCGGTTCTCCCAAAGACTAAGAGGCACATCATATGAAGATATCAGCATTGTATAAAGATATCGATCTGCCTGAATGCTCTTGGGATTTCTTTTCTAGGTCACGAGTGCACAGATTAGCACGTCTCTTGTTTGATACATGCATATATGCATACAAACACGCACCAAAAACTCACTTTCAAGATTTTGGAAATAAATTTTGTTGCGGATTATTGAATTCAAGATTTTATTCTTCTTCTTTACCCTTCAGCCTTACTGCTTCAATTATAAACAATCACTTTTCTTAAGCCCCTATTTGATTTGGATTAAAATTAGATTTTTAGTAGATAAAAGTTGTGAAATGTGTGGTTGAAAAATTAATAAAAGTTGTGGGTTCCAAGAAATATGTGGTAGAAAAATGAGTTCTGGGAAAAATTAATTTTACGAAATGGGGGCCAAACAAAGGCCAATTATCATGTACCTTCTCAATTTCGTTTTTCATGTTCTTCATCTCCCTATGTGCCCCTTGGAGATAATATCACCGGATTAGATTTTATATGGACGGAATTTTTCTTGACAACAGCAATAATCTCAATGACATTATTATATAGCAATCCCACTTTCCAATCTAACCAGAGGAACATATTGTGGAAATTAAAGTGTGCACTGTGTCTCTTGCCAATTCACATATGAATTAGTTTCCTCGACTAAGTAAACCATACACATTCACGCGAGCAATGCTTCACTATGTTCTGAGGCACCAGATGAGTGTTAAGAATAGACGAACAATATTAAGTACTTCTTGATATTTATTCAGTTATGAACCACTGGACTGACCTTTCAATCACCATTAAAGCAAACTTCTGTAGGAAAAAGGAACCATATTTTATCCATTTAAAGCCAAACCAACCTGTTCAAAGTTCCTTTTCCGCCCAAGATCATAACGCCACTTTGGAGTAGTCTTCTTCTCATATGCCTGAATACAAGTCAATAAAAAATCAGCGCTATCGTCACTCCAACCACTTTGATTGAAATGTATCCTGGGAGGAAAGGAATAAATGGCTTTGACTGGGTTAATCAACTTAGAACATTTCGATTCAGCCTCTTCCCTCTCCCTCTATACACTAAAGCACTTCCTACACCCAAATTGTGTGAGGCATATTAAGAGCATTCTGAGGTCAAAATGGGCAAAGCCCACATAAACCTATACATATACTTTATTGGACTGCACCAAAAAGATTTACAACAAAATTTGGTGCCCCAAGGCTATACTCAGAGGTGATGAGGCTATTGACAGTTTGTGAACTCTATTCAAAGGATATACTCTACATCCAAATTAGATTATCAAACTCAATACAAGTATCATACCTCAATGGTTGTGGTATTGGCAGCCACCAGTGATATGTGCATTATCAAAAATCCCATAACGCTCAAAGCAAATGCCAAGTTCAATACTGTGGAACATAGAGAAATCATGAGCTAGATAAAATACAATGTGACAGGAATGGAAAAAAGGGTATTGGGGATAGGAGGAGGTTGTATCATGGAGACGCAGGAGTATTTAACCTTACCAAAGGCAAGAAAGGTAGTTGCTAGAGTCCCTGGGGTCCCAGGTATCTCTTTATCACTAAAGAAAGCAATAAAATGTGGCAGTAATGATAATGACACAATAGTAGTCTCAAGGAACGTGTAGAACTGCAACAAAAAAAAATAAAATATCAAAAATTTGTAAAATATTTTGTTATTGTGTATTTAAATATCAAGCCCACAAAATAATTGGAACTCCCAGCGTAAGTTTGAACAGCATCCACCAGGAAATAAAAGTAAATGAAGAACAAGAAAATGCCATACAAGTTGTGAAGATATACGCAACGTAACAGTGATTAATGAGGGGAGATTTAAATTTTGAAATGATAAAGGTGATACCTCATGGTTATTGAGATAAATGATTCACTGCAGTATGACAACTTGCAGAAATTAACATCTTACTTGTACTAAAAGAAGTATATTCTCACCGTTGCATGTTACTTTCAGATTATCCTAGATGACAATGAGAAGCATGGTATTACTTTCAATTATTTTAAAAAGCTCCTCACGCTCTCATGCATTCTTTACCCTCACACTTTTCTACTACTTATGTGGTTACAATGGGCGACGGGATGAGTCATATAAATATGCTGAAGCAAGGGAGAGACTCGGGATAGGTTGCCCTTTAGCAAGCCAAATGGATGAACAGATAAAAGGCAGAATTCATTGGGTTTGTTTGAGCTCCAATATTAATTTTTTGGGGAATGACTTTAAAAAGTTGAGAAAAGTTTAGAGTTTGCGTGTCAAATTATTTTCTTGGGAGAATGTGTGGTTGAAAATGAGTTTGGGGAAAAATGAGGTTTTAAAGAATGTGTGGCTCAAACAGGGGGAAAAAGCAAACAAAAATTGCATAATGGGGCCTCCCACAACTTAAACCCGGCAGTGATCACCGAATAGAAGGACATAGGTAACATAAAATGAGCCTGAAAGTTGATCCTCCCATGGCCAACTTAGCGAGTTTATAGAGGCCATCTTTAAAATTTTGCTCCAAGGCTTCAACTAGATATACTACTAAATTCCTCAGATATATATGAATGTAATCAATGCATAGAGAGAAGAACAAATAGCTTTTCTTTCCCTTTCTGAAATTGAATGCGCAGAAATTTACAAAGCATTGGATAAATATCCCAGACATCATCAAAAGAGGTTAACCACAAGACCTTACAAGCAAACGGTGTCTATAAAGGGAAGATAAGGGAGAAAACCTCCAGTTTCATTCAAACGTCAGCCTGTCATTTCATTTGAAAAAAATCAGACATATCAGATATTTCGTAAAAAAGCATCTGTATTCCAACTGTTATTCATTTCAACTTTCAAGACATGCACACAAAGATTCTTCAAATTGAAGCGATACTACTTTATATTGTGAGCATATATATATTGTTATTTTAGTCCATTATTCAATCTCCAAGAGCCCGGATACAACTGATTGGTCGTGCACATTTGTAAGTTTTTTCCTTATGAACTTTCCTACAAGATACAAACTTCAGGACAAAGCCAAAATTACTCGTATTCCAGAGAAAACAATACTATGCAAAAGAAGCATTTATATTTAATATGATAGTTCAGAACCCAACATAATCATCAAAATGAATCAAACCGACCAATAGCACTTCCTATAAATTTAAGACATCATACCAGGAAGAGAAGGAAATGCTTGTAGTTCAAGGCTCCAACACAATTGACAACCCACACACAATGATGGTCCATTTTCAGCACGCACCTTCCACCTAAGAAGGTAGTCCAACAACAACTTGTTCCTCTTAAGAGTAATTAGAGAATGCAATGAACATTCATGAGAGTAATGTAAGGAGTAACTCACAAACAGAACAATGATGGCACCGAGGTGGTTTTAAGTTGTTGCACTTTCTACAAATTCGAATTCTTACGTTCTCAGAATCCACTGGGAATTCCGCTGAGGTCAATGGTTCGGTGTCCCCTCTTTCTTCATCTAATGTTGTCCTCCAATTTGGCGGCACGCTACCCGGGTCCGTAAAAACCACAGAAAAATAACTCCATAGTAGCATTACCAGCTGAATAACAAAACTACTCATTGTTGAGTTCCATTCCATATTGTATATCCCACATCAATATCCCAATTTACAAATTACAACTATAGAGCTAAAAGTTAATTACTTGAAATCCCTCCAGTTCTAAAAATCACAGTTAATTCAAGAGATGAAAAAACAAATAGATAGTCATAATTAAAACAAATTCTTTTCAATTGAAATCGTGTTCTAACTAAGAACTAGAATGATCAAATTATGATCCTTAATAACAGTGGAAGCAGTAAAGTTCTTGATCAAGAGATTAAATACCCATCAAATAAGTAATAGCTAATTGGAAAAAGTTTAAAATATCCAATTTTCAGCTAAAATAGATGATTAACTAGAATTTGGTTTCCAAAATTTAGCATACGTGATAAAATTTTATCTTGGAAACAAACAAAAACAGCTGAATTTCCATATATGATTATAAATCACCATCATCTTTTACTAGCCACATTAACTTTTAAATATCCACACACTCAACTAAACATCAAGTCCAAATAGCCAAAATAACAACTAGATTTCAATTTTCAACAGCGAACCATCAAAATCCATCCCTCAAACCAACACGTCGCAAATACGAAATTCTTCAACTACCGAAGAAATTAAGCAGGAATTACCAGGAAGTGGAACAAGATGAGGACGACAAAAGCGATCAGCGAATCAAGACCGCCAGCGGTGAGGCCCGGGCCGTAATTGGTAATCACGACGGCGTAATACGTCACCCCAACGACGCCGAGGACTAATAATATCATGATCGAACCCAAGCCCCTCAATGCCGTGCAAAATTTGAATACATTCCATGCCATC
>CAIGRP010059658.1:0-12013 GCA_903798385.1 Fraxinus cuspidata | reverse complement strand
TGTTTACTTATTTAAAAACTCTCTCTCTCCAATTTAACGTAAAATGCGGTGATGGTTATGATAAATAAAAAGGCATTTAAAACATTAATTAAAACTTGATTTCTGTATTATGAAACTTGATTTTTGATTTATGAGAATGGTATTTTAAAACCCTATCAGGCTGTAATTTCCTCTTTTCATCATTGCCCGTATTAGATGGTGAGAGGCGGAGGCAGAGGCGGATGGTGGTTGAAATTTTGATTTTCTTTTAATCTCGAAATGTGTTGAAATAAATACACTATTTAGAATGAAAATCAATTTATAGTAAGTTTGCAATTTCCGAAAACGGGAGTTGGGTATAACTTTTCCATTTCTTAATCATTATGGACTTTTTAACTTCGTTTTTAATAAACTAATCAGTTGGGCACTATTATTAACTTTTATTTTGAAGATCCAAATCCAAATCATCAAAGCAAAACCAAATAAAGTCAAACTAAAGTAGAAAATTAGAAACCCTAATCTGAAATAATTATCATTCGTTGCTAGTACTGAGTGACTGTGATAAGTGGCTAGTTTTCTATATAGAATATGATATGATTTCATGTTATAACAATTACAGTTTGTGTAGAATAGATTATATGTCATCCTAGATATTTTCAAATATTTTTAGTATGTGAATATAATGTTAAATTAAATTAATATTGCCTTTTCTTATTTTAGTCTATTAAAACATTTAGAATTTTTCTTTATATATATATTTCTCTATATACTAAGCCCATGTTTGGGAAGAATTAAATTTTAATTAATAGGAAAAAACCGACTGTTGGTGGTCAAATATGAATTCTTTATTCCAACAAAAATCCAACTCTTTTTGAGTCAATTGCGAGGGGCATAATTCATTGTTTGATCAATTGCCAAGTTTGCCCATCTTTTCATTCATTTCCAGACACAATAAGGGGTGGTTGTGACTTTTGGGGTTTGTTGAAGTCGCCCACCGTAATGAAGTTGGCAAGAAAGTAGATTTAATTCAAACATGGTAGGGCCCATGACCGACACCAAAATCAAGTTTTCTCCACGGCAATCATTTCTAGGCAAGTGCTAATTCTCTTACCGTTATTAACGATTATAATTACGTAAGAATGAATTAATATCTTTGATAACTGATTTACCTATAAGTAACGTAATTAATCAAGAAATGAATTAAACCGTGGAAAAAAAAAATTCCTTGACCTAGAATGCAACAGTTCTGCTGTCTTCAAGCAAGTAAACACGATGTTATGCTTCTTTGAATATTTTCAAAGTCAGTATTTTTTTCAAGTCCTTGGAGAACACAAAACAAATTGGTACTTAATGTACATTCTCGTTTATTAAGCAAACTACCAGTGAAGTTAAGAATGGTGATTCTTAATCCAAACGATGGATGCAGCTGAGTACAATAGAAAAGTGATGATAAAGTCAAGATCGATGATCAATTTGGTTACACTTCATCAACAAATTAAAAGAAGAAGATACAAAGAGAGTTGTTCTTAACCTCTTTATTATTGTCCTTTTATTAATTTTGCGAAATTACAAAAATCGGAAACTATTGGTTTTTTATCAATTAATTAATGGATTGTTTTACCCGTGGCATGGGATCCCATGAATGTTTTCATTTGAGATTTACCATAATGTGTTCGTGTACTAAATAATATATTAAATTCTACATTTCATTTAAACTATACTCATGAATACAACAACGATCTAAATGTACCGATCAAGACCATTAGAAAATAAATTGTCAAAATAGTGAGAAAAAGGTTACATGTTTTGCCATAGCAGCAGTACAGCAGTACTGACTTGATGATAAGTGGTTCGACCATAATCTTTAAGCTGCTATTTTTATCGTTTTCTATATATAACTAGATATGGTTTCTTATTTAGAAATTACAACTTGTGTAGAATATATTATATATAATCCTAGATATTTTTCAGATTTATTTAATATGTGAATATAAGGTTAGATTAAATTATTATTGTATTTTCTTATTTTAGTCTATTATCAAATTTAGAAAATCTTTTTGTATATTTCTCTGTATACTAATTATCTTACTGTATTTAATGATTATTATCAGGTAAGAACTAATTCTAATATTTGAATTAACCATGAAATGAATTAAGTTTTGAAATTTTTCTTTCTTTCCGCGACCTAGCATGCAATGGTGCTGCCGTCTTCGAGCAAGTACACACGACGTGAAAGTTAATTGAATATTTTCAAAACCAATATTTTCTTCAAAGTCGGAGCACAAAATAAATTGGTGCTTAATGTACATCCCATTTATTAATCGAGCTAGTTGGCTTAAAGTTAAAAACGGTGATTCTTAATACAAGTTGTAGTTACAGCCAAGTACAATACGGAAATGGTGATAAAGTCAAGACGGATGAGTTTGATTCCACTTCATCAATAAGTCAAAAGAAAAAAAATACAAATGAAGTTGTTTATAATTCTTTTGATTGTTCTTGTGTTAATTTTACAATATTATAAAAATCATATACTATTATAATTTTGATCAATTAAATAATTGATTGTTTTACCGACAACATGAGGGCCCCTGAATGTTTTTGTTCTAAGTTTACCACGTTATATCTAGTGTTCGTGTAATAAGTAGTTTATTAAATTCTAAATTTCATTTAAATTGTACTTAGGAGCATGTCAACCATTAGAAATTCTGACCGTTAGTCATTCATAGATAAAAGTTAAGTTAAAATCAATTTTTAATTTACCTAGGTTTTAGAATTTACACTTGGTATCAGAGTGGGAACACCCCTTAGACCTAGACATGGATGGAGCACCTTTTAGACATCATGTCCTAGATGGGACTAATTACTCGTATTTGAAACTTAGGATGTAGGTTTATGTTCAACCCTTGATTAAAAAGCTTGACGCTCTATCATATATGGATATAAAGTACCCAGTGTAATTGGAAATGAGAGAGACAAAAAGGTAAAACAATGGGTTACTACAAATTTTAATCATGCCAGTTGAAATTCAAAAGTTTTAAATGTTATTTTCTCTTTTGTGAATTCTAACCAATTTCGATTAATTTCTACATTCAATGTGGCTAAAGAAGCTTGGGATATACTTCAAGCTCGAAATGCTCACTAAGAGAAGATAAACTGTTCAAGGATTTATATGCTAAATTTATTTACATCAACATTTCAGTATATATTTCGGGGAAGAAGTACTCAAAAAAAAAAAAGATAGTGAAGAAGATACTTATATCTCTACCTGATCGATTCCACTCCAAAGTAACTTCCACAGAAGAAAGAAATGATATTGAAACCATAAAGATTGAAGAAATGATGGGATCATTGAAGACATATAAGTTGCATCTTCATAAAAGAAAGAAAGAAAATGAATCTGGAGTAGTGTTCAAAGCTAAAAATGATGACGAAGTGGTTGATGACGAGGAAAGTGAAACTATGAGCATATGTTCATGCTCACCAAATAATTCAAGGAATTCTTGAAAAACGATCAAGAAGGAATGAATATAAAATTTCAACTTTAACAAAAGAAGAAATTCCTAACTATTCAAGGCAAAATCCACCAACTTCTACATCTATAGAAAGGACTCAAATTTGCATTCAATGTTATGAGTTGAAGAATATGAATACATAACGAACATTACATGGAGTGATGATGATGAGAGAGATTCAAATTCAGACGAGGAGAACATAACTAAAGATAATCGGATAAAATCTTTTACTATCAGTCAGTCTGGTTCAGACTCGTTGCAAGTGGTTCTTACAGGTTAAGACTCACTGGTTAGAAATATAATAAGACTAAGTCATACATGCTTAGAGTGTATCGTCCTCTGAGGAAATCTGGAAACTAAACAAGAAATGAACATCACTCTTCATGCAATAATGGAGGTCATTGAAGAAGAAAGGGCTACAATTGAAGTTGAAAAAGAAACCCTAACTAAACTCTAATCAAGTTACGGAACTCCTCGCTGAAATGAATCACATCGAGGAAAGATTTAAACAACTAACCATTGGATCAAGTACTAAGCAATGGAAGAACATCGAGTATCAAAGAAACTTGCGGTGGTAGCTTGACAGCCTGACCTCTGACAGAACATCACAAGCTGTAGTCGTGAAATCAATAGGAACTAAAGACAACGGAGTCATAGCAAAGTCTGACTTACAAAAACGTGTCCTGACCAACCCCAAAACCTTGATTCAAATTAATCCATCCAGAAACAGATAAGGTATCACTCCACAAATCTGAAAGGTAAAAATCAGAACACTATCAGATGTATTTTCTTTGGAAAATTTGGGCATGAGGTCTTCCATTGCTTGTCTCACAAGAATTGACGAGTGTGTATAAGAAAGAACAGTGTAAATTTCTTACAAGTGACTTAAATACACAAATCTAAAGCTAGAGTAAGACTAGCTTGGATAAGAAAGAAATCTAAACTGCTATATAGTCAATATTGCTTATAAATCAAATTTGCCAATTTTTTTGTATTTTTATAGTGGCTGCTCCAGACACACGACTGTAATTCATTCCATCTTAACTAACTATATGAGTCATGTAGGTGGACTAGTTTCCATTCGAGATGGGGCTCAAAGTAAAATTGAGAATGTTGGTATTATTATGATTAATTGACTCCATCTCTTAAATGATGTGTTGTTTGTTATGTTCACAACAAAATTCATGCAAGATCTTAAAACGTGATGATAATTGTTTATACGTGGTGTTAGGTCTAGTGATGAATGCTGTCTTCTCAACTCTAACATTACTTGTCATGCTTCTAAAAATGATGATTTATGGCATACAAAAGGTTGGGGAACCAACTGTGGTGTTCTGGTCAGACTTACCAACCTTAATGCAGTAAGAAGAGTTACTAGGCTAACTGAAAAGTCTGAAGGTGCAAGTGATTCATGCTAAAAAGGTAAACAAACTAGAACTGCACATAAACAATGTCAGTTTCTTTCTACATCTCATAATCTAGAATTACTACATATGGACTTGATAGGACCTATTTAGACTGAGAGTCTTAGTGGCAAAAATACATCTGTGTGTGCATAGATGATTTCTCTAGGTATACTTGGGATGATTTCTTAAGAGAAAAATCTGATATCTTTGAGAGATTTACATTTTTGCATCATAAACTGACTATTGAGAAGCATTTCAAAGAGACCAAAATTGTGAAAATTAGGAGTGACCATGGCAAGGAAATTAAAAATGCCAATTTTCTAGATTAAGTGAAGAACATGGCATATTTCATGAGTTCTCAACTCCTAAAACCCTGAAGAAATAAAGTGGTAAAAAAAAAAAATAGTCATTACAAGAGATGGCTGGAGTCATGTAAAGTAGTAAAACTATATGATGACATGATTAATATTGCAAACTATATCCTAAATCGTGTATCGTTGAAAAAAGCTACTACACAAACTTCCTATCAGATCTGGAAAGGAAGGAAGCCAAATTTCAAGTATTTTCACACTTTTAATTGCAAGTGTTATGTATTTAATGATATGGAACACTTGGAAATTTTTTTCCTAAAAGTGATGGGAGAGTATTCATTGGCTATTATAAAAACAAACGAACTTATAGAATCTATAACATGCAAACTCAAACCATCATTAGGTCCATTAACGGTAAAATTGACGATACCGATGACTTTTCCTCTTGTCACGGGAACTTAAAATTTAAAACTTGGGAGAACAAAATAGAAAAAATCAGAATATTCAGCAAAACTATGTTGCAGATTCAAGCAGTGACAGTCAGATAAAACTTTTAGTAGCCTATTCTCATGATCCTGCACAGCTGCCATATACCCAATAGAGAAATATGATGAACTATAAAACAAAATACAACATTCTACCTAGATACAAAAGGCATATCCGCTGGATAATGTACTCTGGAACCTTGGACATGGTATTGTGACCAAAAGGAGAAGCTACTGAACGTGGAAATGTGTGCTATACTACATATTCTGAACTCAAAATGTACTTGAAGCACTAAAAGATGAGTCGTGTGTTTTTGCAATGCTAATAGTTAGCTCAGTTTGAACGAAACAGTATGTCGGAGTTTGTATCCTAACCAAAAGACACAAATATCATTGGGATAAAATGGATCTTTAAGAATAATTCAAATGTGCATAGCACTATAGTTAGAAATAAGGCACAACTGGCAGCTTAGGGATACACTCAAGTAGAAGGGGTGGATTTTGATGAAACAATTGCACTTGTAGCTAACCTTGAATCCACTAGACTTCTACTATCTGTGACATACAAGATAGGATTCAGACTCTACAAATTGACGTTAAGAGTGCCTTTTGAATGATATCTTAAATGAAGAAGCCTATTTTGAGCAGTCTAAAGGATTCGTAGATTCATATATTCTTGATAATGTGTTCAAACTAAGAAATGCATTATATGGACTTAAACAAACTCCTCGTGCCTTGTATGAATGTTTGACAATGTTTTTATTAAAGAGAGGATACAAGAGAAGGTGAGCTAACAAGACCTTGTCCATCAAACATCTCAAATTTGGATTGATTGTAGCACAAATCTACGTTGATGATATTGTATTTGGATCTACTCATGAAATAAAATCTAGGATGTTTGTTACACTTATGCAAAATGAATTTGAGATGACTATAATTGGTGAACTTAACTACTTTTTGGGTTGCAGGTCAAACATACTGACTCGGGGATCTTCATCTCACAAGGCATGTATGCAAGAAATTTGATAAAGAAGCTCGGCCTAGAAAACATCAAGACAGTCATGACTCCCATGGCCATGTATCTAAAGATCTGTAGAGACGACCAGGGCAAGGACAACGTCGATCCCAGCTTGTACAAAAGCATGATAGGCAGCCTCCTATATTTGACTACAAGTCATTTTGACATAGCCTTCAGTATTGAAGTTTGTGCATGATACCAAGCCAAGCCAAAAGAATCTCACTTGGCTCCTATGAAGAGAACCATTTGATACGCAACACTTTGAGCTTTATACTTGGGTGACGATCTCATTGCATGGCTAAGTAAGAAACAAAACTTCATATCCTTGTCTACTACAGAAACTAAGTATAAAGGTGTCCGCAGCTGTACTTAGTTACTCTGTTCAGTGACTATGGTATTGATTAAAACTATTACTATGTTCTGGGACATCACTAATGCTATCAGTATTTTTAAAAATCATTTTTAGCGTTCTAGGATCAAATGTATTGACATTAGACATCACTTTATTAGGAAATTGGTCGAAAGCAATATAATTTTCTTGGAACACATGCACACTGAAAGTCGACAGATTTACTTACCAAGACTTTAGACACAGTTAGGTTTGAATTTTTTTGAAAAGCCGTAGATATATGCATGATGTATTAAACACTTCTTGATGTACTTTAATTCGTCTTTGTGTATGTTCATTTTGTTTGCATATGTTTTTATATTTTCTTCACAAAAAAATATAGGGGTTTTTCTTGAAATGTCACATGATGTGAATTTCTGATTGGTCTATATTTATTTGTATAAAATTGAATTACCCAATCAATGTAGTGTGCTCATTTATACTCTATGGTAAAATGTAATCAGACAAGAACACTTGAAGAACATTGTGGTTAGTTTAATTTTGTCCCGTCTGATTTGCCATCTTTAATGTGACATGTACTTAAGTGTGGACCCATGGACAGTATTTATGTCTCTCTACACATAATATAATGTTGTGTTAACATATATGTTCACTCGAGGAGAAGGATACCACCATAAATGTGTGAAACCGTTCTTGATAATGAACATAAATCATAGGTGAAGAGCTATACCTATGATTGTGTAAAGTCAACTCCGTGAACTCAAAATAATGTATATATTTTGTTCAGGTTTTGTTGAAGTCCTTGGGTATTTTGGTCCTTTTATGCACACATGGTTTTTAAGGAGATTTAGGTATTAATTCAAATTAAGATTACAAGAATATATAATAGAATAGTGAATTAAAGGGCAAGGTTTTGACATGAAGAAGCATATCTTAGGTGCAAGAGATTTGTCTTTTTCTGCTTATTCCTTTAACCCTGTTTGTGTATTTCAATAGCTTATTTTTTTCTTTCTTTTGATGCATAAGAAAATCATTAGTTGGGAAGAATGATGTAACCTAGATTTGAACATTTAATGTCAAATCTCAAGATTTAAGTAGCTAATTGATTTATGTATTAATTTAAATTATTTTCTTAATGCTTGAATTCATTTGTCACTGATTTGAAATAACGAGATTCGATGCAAACTGCACTTAGAGGGGTGATTATGCGGAATTAAAACTTAATAATTAATTTGTAACAAATCACTATTAATTATCTCTAGATTGTTAATCAAAAAGTCCAATTTTTCCTATGTTGAAATACCGTGAGGTTCGATCCAAATTACACCTAGATGGAGAGTGAATAGGTGTTTACGAGGAATTAAAACTTAATAATTAATTAGCAATAAGTCACTATTAATTATCTCTAGATCGTTAATCAAACAGTCCAATTTTTCCTGAAATACCGCAGTTATATGAAAACAATAAATAAACACAATGGATGATCACGAAAAAACCCCAATTGGATAAAAACTTTGGGCACTTTGCTAGTCAACAATCCATTATAGATGAATTAGAACTTACAGTCCGCCAGACTCGACTACCACTAGTACTTTCCGACCTTCGACTGCAATTTTCACACCTCTCTTGGATTTCGTGCTCTTGCACCAACTCCTAGCTGCAGTTTTCAAAGCTCTTCTAGATTGCGCGCTCCTGTAGCAACTCCCAGCTTTATTAATTCGAGATCAACGAAGAACTCCACGTTCTTCAACACTTGGAACTCCAGTCACCTTTCCTTTATCTTCATAACTTTGACAGATATGTAGGAAGTAACAGTTTGGTATTCGGATTGAAGATTTAATGTTTTCACCACCAAGAACAAATCACAGAATGAAATATACTCAAAGTCAGTGGGAGATAAGAACATATCAGTATAAAATGAGCTTTTATTTAAAGGTTCTAATGCACTTTAAATGGTTTGACTTTCATAAGTAGGAGAATAAACTTATGGCATTAATATTTAGCATGTCATTTCTCACAAAATAAAGGTTTGACGTCCAACTTACGAAGGATTAGTGACACTTTACATATATGGTTCACTTATACAATTTACTCCATGTTAACTCGAGTTACGTATGTGGGAAGGGTTACTGTTCATTGCTTATACTTCTTCATTCTGACAACTGGATTTTTGGGTTATTATATTTTATTCTTGGTCTCTTGTCATTTTGTGACAAAACTTGGGAGTAGTATTTTTTTATGATGGAGTAAAATTTTTAGATATATATATTTTTGACTTGACATAATGTATTTAAATTTTTTTGACTCAAAAGGCATTAAATGGTATATCTGAAACTTTTGATTCAATGATAGATTAAGATTTGATGTTTTGTAGTATCAATGTTTCGTTTTGGTATGTTGGATTGCATTGATATTACATCTTAATTTAGCTTATGCTTTGAAATTGAAATGAGTTAAAACTGCTTGGATTAACTATTTGAATTTCTTTTACGTTTAGTACTGTTTTACATACGTTTTACACTGTGTATTTGAGTGGACTATTAAATTTTTGACTGAAAGTCATTAAATGATGTATCTAAAACTTTTGATTCAATGATAATTTCATTATTACTAGATTAAGTTTTGATGTAGTATCAATGTTTCATTTTGACATGTTGAGTTGCATTGATATTATATATTAATTTAGCTTATGATTTGAAACTGAAATGAGTTAAAACTGCTTATAATTTCAAACTTGCCCAAATTTTCTCTATCTCTCAGAATATAGCACTTGCTGCTAAACATAAGAAAGTACTTGACAGTAAACCATTTACCTCTCCAAATCTCATACGATGTCATATCAGTTTTAGGTATAAGATAAACCCTGTTAAATATGTAACACGCAGTGTTGATGGCTTCACCTTAGAAATGCATAGATAGTCTCATGAAGCATGACTAACAATATCATATTTGTTTTTAAAGAAACAATCTCATATTTGTTTTTTTTTTTTTACTTTTCTTTTTTTTTTGTGTTTTTTACTCCTTTTGTGTGTTTTGTACGTTCTTGCTTTAAATTAAAAACAAAAAAATAAAAAAATAAAAAACTGAAAAATAAAAATGTGGAAAATGCTTTTACAGCATAATATATAAAATACTTGAATTTATTTATTGTGATCATGCATGGGGATAATCTATAAGTTGTTATATAATTTCCGTTACTGGCTTAGGTTATTTATAGAGTATTTAGTATATGTGCCTTTATGTATCATCTGCACTACACACACTATGATAATGTTAGTAGGACTCTACCGCGTGTGTGAGGTTTGGGATGACAGTCACATATCAACCGGCCATGAGCACCAGTGTCACATGAGAACCAATATCTAATGCACTTTAAATAGTTTGAGTGACTTTAAGGTATTTACCTTGTTGATAAGGACCACATAGAGTGTTATCAATATTTTCAAGCTCAGGTAAACCATTAACAAGTTCCTTCTTATGGAGCTTAGACAAACTCTTATAAAATGACGATATGTTCGACCCATTAACAAGTTCCTTCTTATCGAACTTAGACAAGCTCATTTTATACTAATATGTTCTTATCAGTAAGGTTGTTCAACATAGTCACATTCATTCATTAACCCTCATGAGCACCAGTGTCACAGATTTGGGATGGCTTATACTTCTAGTAGTAGTCGAGTCTGAGAGACTGTAAGTTCTAATTCGTTTATAGTGGATTGCTGACTATCAAAATACCCAGAATTTTTACCTAATTGGGGTTTCTCCGTTATCATCCATTGTGTTTATTTGTTGCTTTCATATAACTACGATATTTCAACATAGGAAAAATTGGACTGTTTGATTAATTATCTAGAGATAATTAATAGTGACTTGTTGTTTATTAATTATTACGTTTTAATTCTGCATAATCATCTATTCACCCCCTCTAGGAGTAGTTTGGGTCGAACCTCATTTTTTCTATAATATATACATTTTGTTTGTTGTGATCATGCATGGGGATAATTGATGAGTTGTAACATAATTTCTATTACTGGCTTAGGTTATTCATGGAGTACTTAGTATAGGTGTCCAAGTTAAACAAACTGATGGAGTAGTGAATAGTGACTTTCGTGTGTTTGGCAGCAAGGGTTATATTCTGAGAGATAGAGAAAATTTGGGCATGTTTGATTCGAAAAGTGATGAGGAGTTTTCCTAGGATACTACAAAAATAGTCGAGCCTATCGTGTATACAATTCTCGTACATAGGTTGTGATGGAGTCCATCAATGTAGTGGTGGATGATGTCAATAGTGAGTGAGAGATTGGGTAGAGTTGGAACACTTGAGTGTTGATCCCGTCATGGTACTGAACTTAAAGAAACTTCAGGTTCTGATCCCCCACACACTTTTAATAGTTTATATACACCTAATAAGGAGTCATCACCTGATGATAAAACTAAACCTCCTATGGAACCTTCGTTCAGAGTCAAGATGAATCATCTTAAAGTGAATATTATAGATGATTTGGATGAAGGGATGAGATTTCATAAGAGGGTTTTGAACAACTTGACATATGCTAGTTATATGTCTCAAATTGAGCCCAAGAAAGTCGAAGATCCCCTTAGGGATGAATGTTGGGTAAACGTGATGCATTAAGAGTTAAATCAATTTGTGAGAAACAATGTATGGGATTTAGTTCCTAGGTGTCAAGAACCGCAGTTTTACTTAAGCCCCTTGACGTAGATATTATAAATATTTTAATTCAATTGTAAAATAGTTGGAAATTAGAAAATTTTAGTATGATTGCTCGGCATTTTAATGTCTACTGCTGACACTTAGGTTTTTATTCAGAACTCTATTATAGGGGGTATTAGTCTTTCAAACATCTTTCAAGCTTTCTAGTGTTCGCCCCCTGCACTAGCCATTGTAATTTACTGCTTTCAAGAATTGTAATTTCTAGCGTTCAAGCAATCAAT
>CAIGRP010059648.1:0-13812 GCA_903798385.1 Fraxinus cuspidata | reverse complement strand
GGCTGTTTGGCCAAATTTCCCTATATTTAATATCTTATGGATTGTTTAGTCATTTCAATAAAAATTTTGGAGTTAAACCATTAGAAACAAAATGTAGTAATTAATTGAATGTTGAAGATAAAAATGTAATGAAGTAAAATAAAAAATGTGTGCTTGTCAATAAATAAAGGTTAAGGACCTTTAAAACAATTAAAATCTGATGCACTTATAAAAAAATGTGATGTCATGTTAATAAAAAATGGCTCGGAGTATATTCCACATCTTGACTTTGATGATGTCAAAAAATCCATTAGTAGAATAAAATGACTTATTTACCTCTTGTATTTTCAAGTAAGTAAGATAAGTTCGACAAAATATTTTTCCTACTCTTAACAAAATATTTGGATGAAAATCGTCATCAATTAATTTACTAAAGGCTAAAGATAAGAATACGATAAAATTAAAAATGGGCTGAGTTAAATAAAGTTGTGGCAGTGCTTATTTTTCTACCATTTTTTTATTGCACAATTTTTTAATTACATTAAATGTCTAAAATCTTTGTTAATTACCACACTTACGTCCTCAACCATTTTCTTCACATTCTTATTATCAACATTTCATTGGTTAGTACATTTTCTTTCGATGATGGTTATCGTCCAAGAATTTTTGTTTAAAAAGACTTATTTGCCCTTAATATTTTCAAACAAGTAAAAAAATAAATAAATATAATTGTGCGAAAAATATTTATCCCTCATTTCGAAGAACCTATAGAATATTTGACAAAAATATCGTTAGGGATCAGATATTATAGGATAAATCCTCAAAAAAAAAAAAAAAAAATAAAATTGTAAGACTAAATAAATGTGATAAAAAACAAAGATTGATTATTTTTAGTGCAATTAAAAAAATAGTACAACAAAAGACTATGATAGTATAAACATCATTTTCTATATTTATATAAATTTCATTACAAATCAATTTGGAATTATATTATTACGTATCGAATGACATAAATGAAAGAGTTATCATAGGTCAATTTGTCATGACTTTTGCTTTTAATTTTTTTAGAAAAGTTTTCTGAAATAGATATCTTAATTTGTTTGAAAATTAATTTTTAAAAGAGTTTTCTATTTCAATTTTTTAGGAAGTCATATTGGATTAACTTCCTCTAAAAGTTCCTTTAATTAGAAAAAAACACTTTTATAAAATTGATTAAACAAATTCAAACAATCCTAAATCTCGAAAACTCCTTTTAACTTCTCAAAAATCTTGTCAAACTAGCTCTACATCTAATATGCTTTATTGCACATAAAAATCCCCATTCTTGATAACAATCCAAATCTAAATCCAATTTTTTTGTGGGTACCCACCTAATGGGTCATGCCATCTGTATATTAATTGTGTACACTCATGTTGACGCTTGATTTGTTATCAAGAAATAAGTTGATGAAAAACTGTTTTTTTTTAATCGTGAAATGAGATAATGACACATGTCATAATGTAGATAAAGATGTAGACCATGATGTACACCAATCATAATTGCCCATCTAATTGTGTAGCCAACTCTTTGACAAAAAAAAAAAAAAAACCCTAAAAGTTTCACCCTGAAAATTCCACACAATGACGCTTAATCATGCTACAGTACCAATGCCTTGACATAATTCATGAAATAATAAAACACATCGTCAACCTTTCTATCATTTTCGTTATGACAAAGTAGATTAATCCAAGAAGACAACATTATAAAGGAAATTGAGCAAGAAAAAAAAATCAATTGGTTCATTAAAAATTTAGCACATGTTTGTCATCCTTTGAGGTTTTAAATTGTTTGCTAAAGTACCATTCTACACCACACATTCACATAATAAAATATCCTGTTGATGCATATCCCGCGATTTACCACCTCCACAATGTTCTAGGGGTGGGGCGGGGTGGGGCGGTGGGGGACCCTCAAGGTTGAGGTGCAACCTTTTAATAAAGTATTCAACACATAAACCAATAAAGATTATTTACTTTTAACAACACATTATTCATGAATCTACTATTTTATAATACATTTCAAAAAATTAATGGCTCTCAAACAGGGCCTTATTTTGTCTTAATTAGATCAGTAAATTTTATTTTAGTTTTAAATTTTACGACTCTGATATATTTCGTCACTTAGTCTTCCGAACATATAAAAATGGCTTGTTTAGCTGTCATACAATAACTGAACTTCTACAAAATCTCTCTGTGACACATTAGTAATGAAAATAGTGAAATGAAGGATATGTTGACATTTTATGACGTGGTATAGTAGTAAGTTGTCATGTCACGTAATGATTACGTTGAAGATTCGTTGTAATATGACGATCAATTAAGCAATTTTTATAATTCTGGAGACGGCATGTGTTGGGCTAGTGAAAATTTTAAAATTTTAATTGAAATTCAGTGACCAAATTGAAACTAAATTTAAGTCCAGTATCCCAATTAAGACATATTGAATTTTAGTGATCCGTTGAGACTTGACTGTAGATGTAACTTACCTAAGATAAGTTGGACCAATTTTTCTTTTTCGTTTTTGGATTAGTGCGTTGAGTTAACTATATCGATCAACATATTCTTAAGTTCAACTCAGTCGTTTTGGATCAGGTTTTATAATATTTCTTAAGTCAACTTCTAATAGTGAATGCAATCCAGAATAGTTTAAGCTAATAAATTGAGTTAGTGAATTCTCCACTTCAATATTTTCTTGGTCGAACTTGTCATGGCCACTTGCCTGTCCTAATCTATCCATCTTGAACCCTACTAGATGAAAGGGGCACGTGGGCCCTGATCAAACAGCTTAACTCATCTTTATTTATTAACCGTGCTGTTTACAGAACACACCACATACAGAACAGATACAGATACATTGGGTGGTTTTTTTTTTTTTTTTTTCCAATGCTTTACTCACATGGGGCCCACCCCAAGTGAGTGTTCTAGCAATTTTACATAAGCTTTAATGAAAATTTCCTTTTATTATTATCACCACCGAGTACTTTCCACATGCATAGATATGGCAAAACACGAAGATCAATAATATTCACATTCTTGTTTTTAAATTAATATTAATAAATTAATAGGTGGGTCGGTCAATAACCCACATCAGTTCTAGGCTAGGTTTAATGAAAATTTGTACCCCGCCAGTGGAGGACAACGTTAAAATGTAAAAGTCACAAGCCATGTTAATTTATTTTGTTTCTTTCTTATCATTTATAAAAGTTACAAAATTGATGCCCGGAGTCGATAAAAACTTCCCACTACTCATGTGATTTTTTATCCAGTTCATTGAGACCAGAAAATCAGATCTGAATAAAGATGATTTATCGTCCACGATAATGACGTCATCAAATAAAATATTAATAAACAAGATCGGGAAAGAGGGGGGCATTGTTTTTTCATTAAATGCCACTCTTGAAATTTATTTCATTTTCCAAAATATAAACACATATAAACATATCTCATAAGCAAAACCAGAAACTTGCATCTCATTGTCTAAAACTTTAAATATTTATATTATCTATTATAACACTTGCTCCCTATGATGAAAAACTGAACTGAACTGAACTTAGGATTCAAAAGGAAACAAGAATCAAAAGTAAAAACCATATCCATGTATATTATGGCATCAGGACTAGTAAGTCATGAACTACCAAAGCACACTATTTGTTGCTGGAGAATCGGGTCCCGACTCACATCACATTGCAGCTTGATGTGTTTTCATCATTGAACATTGAGTATTGATCAGCACGGTCGCCTGGGGGAGGGGGGTATGGATAAGGTTGATATGGAGGCATGTAATTGACTGCAGGTGGAGGACGGGCATACATCATTGGTTGAAACCTCTCGTTCCCGTTGGCACGTTGCTGGTTCATCATCATTGCTGCCAATTGTTGCTGGTATTGAGGGTTGCTGGCCATCATCTCGGGGCCAGCACCTTGGAAGTATCCGGCACCGGCACCACCACCACCACCACCACCACCATTCATCGGAGCCGGGAGGCCTGGGACGGCTGGTAAATTACCCATTTGGCCCATTGGGAGATTACCCATCGGGCCCACACTGCCAGCGGCATTCATAGCCATCATGTTAGGCATGCCACGAACACCATCATTCATTCCACCTTTTTGGGGCCCATTAGCATTAATATTGTTACCGTTTGCAGCACCAGCACCATTATTACCATTCTTGTTTTGACCACCATGTCCACCTCCATTAGGTTGCCCACCACCATTCTTGCCACCCTTCCCACCACCTTGATTTTGGTTACCACCGCCATCCTTTCCTCCCTTTCCGCCGCCTTGATTCTGGTTACCCCCACCCATGTTCATGAGAACCGGAATATTTCCTCCACCTCCACCTCCACCGCCCTTTTTCCCATTTCCTCCGTTATTACCAGCATTGGGAGCACCACCCTTCATCATCATATTCATCATGTTAGGCATCTGGGCACCCCCCTGACCATTACCCGTGATGGGCTTCTTCACAGGCTCATTTATTTCATCATCAAACTCATCATCGTCAAATTCATCGTCATCAAATTCATCATCAAACTCATCATCGGTCAAGCCTTCATCCTCAGGCAAGTTAAACTTGACAGATTTAGGATTTTGGTCCTTGTTACTGAGGGGCATTTTCATATCCTTCATAAAATTAGGGGGCAATTTCAGATCTTGCAATCCTTTCATTTGTGGTTGCTGCTGAAGTTGTGGAATTTGACCGCCCTTTGGCTGGTTACCACCACCCTTTTGACCCTGCCCCTTGTTATTCCCTCCTTTCCCATTGTCAATTTGCATATTCTTGGGCTGATTCTGATTATTGTTGTTGGGCTTGGGTGCACCCCATATCTCTGCATGTTTCCCACTCTTAGTAAGCTTCTTGATAAGTGTGGCTGGGTCAACATTTCCAGATACTGTGACCTTCCCCTGCTCTGAATCTATCTTTGTGGTATAAACCCCTAAAAATACACCACAAATGGAAAACTTACTTAGAAAATTCAGTCAGATATTGGAACAAAGCCAAATGTCTCAGAAACATAGTTCTTCAACATGACTAACAGCAGTCTATAAAAGTAAAATATAAAAAAAAGTACTATACCATCAATCTTCTGCAAGGTTTTCTTCACTTTTTGCTTACAGCCATCACAGTGTATATTGACTTTAAGAACACAAGTCTGCATGTACAAGCAAAGACAGATAAAGTTCACAACTTCATCATTTCATAAAATAATTAAAACAAAATAATAATACTGGGCTGAAAGATAAAGAAAATGGCAGTCAAAGATTGAGTTCAAAACAAGTACAGCTACACAAGAAACGTATACAAATGGAGAAAATGAATATTACCTGAATCTTCAAGAACTCCTCTTTACTCATTTTATGCTATGATTTGAGAGAAAACGAAGAGGAGGGCTACAACTAAAAGAACGATTAGAACTGAGAGAGTGAATTATATTTATACAGAAAAAAGAACAAGCAAGCAAAAGGGGGTTTCTTTCTACTCTGTTGTTTACTTGTGCAACAAATGGGGCTGAACCACACTGAGCAAAGAAAGTTTAACAAACAAAGGTTCAGTCTCTCAGAAGACTCAGTGAGAGAGCGTGTTTAGGGGCGGTGGGTAGACATTAAAAACTTCTCTGGTGACATTGGTTCCTCTGTTTCAGAGGTAGACAGAGAGAGAGAGAGAGAGAGGGGCACGTAAGGGTGGTATGACATTTTCACTCTTGGATTTTGGGGCTTTATTTATGGGTATTTCTGGGGCATTAACTATGGTGTTTTCAAACTTCAACGAGATATTTACACTATAAACCATTTTTTATTATCTTCGTTCTCACTTTTCGGCTTCTGGGGATCTCACTTTATGGCTCGGCTTGGCTTAACTCAACTCAGATGGGGATGAGGGTTGTGAGAATGGGGTTGGGGGTTGGGGTGGGGTGGTGTGAGTGGGTTAAGAGCATATTTGTCTAAGCTTTGAAGATTATTTACAAGCAAAAAGTAACATTTCTTTCAATAATATTGTTCGTCACGAACAACTTATGGACCATATACAAGGAATTTCATTATCTTAGAATTATTATAGTTACTGTCGTCTTTCATCGAGGTTTCGATTGACCTCACTGTCGTTAAGTCACCATCTTCCTTAACTTTTCGGCACTAGATAGACGTCAGCCCCCTTTCCCTGTTTTGGAATCGGTACAGAAATGTGTGCTTTTCTATGTTTGTTACCTTAGTTATTGGGGGGTTTTGAGGAAGACCTATGTGAAGCACCTTTTGGACGTGGGGATACTCGTTTAATCTCTGTATTCATTTCGTTCTTTTTTTACCTGAATGTCATATTATCGTTCTTTTTTTACATGAACGTCATGTTATCCAATTAACAACATATAGTTCAACTTTATTGAACAACATAACGATAACATTAATGTTTTTCATCAATGATGGAAACCATTACTCATTTTCTTTGGTTATCAAAAGATTCAAAACTAAAACTAAGTTTCTTATAATGCTAGTAAGTGTCTGTTACTTACATTTACTTAAAAGTAAGAAAATCATAATTTATCAAAACGTGTTGGAAAATAAAAGTCGTTTACAATGAACTTTTACTTCTGTTTAAAATTAGCCAAACATGGCCCTATTTGTAACAAGGCTAGATTCAACGTTCAGATGGTGAAGTGAAACAAAATTGGAGTATATGTGAATATTAATCACAGCAGATATGAATGAGTTGTTGGATGGTATAATAAATGGTCAGTTATTGTGGCCTTAGGTAAGAAAGAAAATTCCTACTGTTACACTTCGTATTTTGCAGATGGCTGCAAAGGGCATCTTATTAGAATATGGATTTGACACTGTCCCTTTAAAATTTTTAACCTGTGTGAAAAATTTATTACAAAATATTTGACAATGCTTTAAATGATAATTAATTATTTTTACTTTCTTTTGGTAAATTTTGTCGAGTCCAGCCTAAGAAGTGACACAAGGTTCAGTAGTTGTACCTTTCACTGGGGATTACAGTAAGGTTGTGTTTGATTATAAAAACGAAACTTGTATAAAAAGAAAATAAGTTTTAGAAAATTGAATTGCCTATAACTTATTTGCATAAAAAAAATAATTAAATATGTTTGATTTGTTTAATTTTCAACTTAGAAAATGTTTTACTTGTCAATCTTTTGAAAGCAATGAGAAGCAATGAGAGAGATATATATATATATATATATATATAGTGAATTGTATGAAAAATAAAAAATTGCCCCTTCCCAAAGAAAATATTTTCCTTATTTTTGAAAAAAATATGGTCATATGACTAACTTTCGAAAAAATATTTTTTCATGACAAAAAAATGTCAATCAAACGCTCCAAAAGTAGAAAAAATTTGAGTGAAAAAACGATATTTTTATAAAAAATATAGCCAATTAAACACATCCTAATTTATTTTGTTTAAGAAAGTGGAAAATTGTTATAGATTTTTAAAAATTGTTGGGTTAAGTCATGTGATGAGCGCTTTTTGCTGGAAAGGATAAACTCGTGGTTCTCTCATGTTATGAAAATGGAAATAAGAAGGAAAAATTTAAAGAAACCATATGATGCTATCAAAAACTTGTACCTGAATGAACTCGAACGGGATGATTGAGCTCCGTAGATCCGATCTTCAATACCTAAAATAAAGACGTCGATGTGTGTTCCCGTTGCTCCTCTGATGTTTAATTCAGAGAGAGGAATTGTGCGGAAAACTATATGCTAAAATATTATGTAAAACATACCTAAATAATGAGGTTGTGTCATGTATTTATAGATGTTGAAGATGGAGTCCTAAAATGATTCAATTTCTTTTAGTCATTATCCTTGTTATTCAAGGTGTTTGTATTATGTTAGAAGTGCAAAATTTGAGTTAGAGTCAAATTTATAATAGGTTGGAAGTTTGTATTTAAATAGGAAAAGTAGGGAGTTGTGGTCAGAATATGATTAGCATTCCTAGAAAATATGAGATAAGGTCAAGGAGATCGAATAAAAGTGCTACAAGCCCGACCTCTATGATAACCCCGACCTTGACCTTTAGCCCGAGCTTGGACCTAGTGTAATTGAGGTTGGCCAATATATATATTAGAATGTAGAGAAAGAAAGCATATATCCAATCTGTCTCTTATTATTAAGTTCGAGAATGGTGCTCTCAAATTTGGTATATTACTCTCACCATCTATATTCACATCCAATCTTCCCATAATCAATGAAATCAGGATGAGATCTAATCAATGAAATCAGAGTCAAATCCAAAGTTCTAGCTTTTTAATTTGCTAACTACACATGCTTTGTGTATTCTAAAGCTCCAGCACCCAATCTCATCCGATTTATCGACTTCTCAGCTCGGAAAATGGTCATTACGCGATCATTGTAACTCAATCTTGCTGTACCACATCGAGTTGCGAATAACAAACCCGAAGTCATTTCATCTCCTTATCAACAGTTGAAATGAGCTTTGCTCAAAACATGGAAAAAAACAAGCTTAAAAATTGCACCATGTCATTTTGATTGAAATGGTTGGAAGATTTTGATCTATATTATTGTAAGTCACAATCAAATATTATAGTAAATCACAAACACATTGTATTCCAAATTGTCTGGGTCACAACCACAACAAATAGGTAACAAAGTAATAGATCACAAATACACTCATAACAATTGCTCACAAATTAATAGATAAAATTCACAAATTAACGTTCAAATTGTTAATTTCGCAAAGTTTGGCTTTGTTCATATTCTTGAGTTGTGCATTCTACATAAACCACAGATAGTCATATTTAAGTGAATCGAAGTCACAGTCTCACGAACTTATAGATCACATTCAAGTAACGATTTACTTCACAATTAGAAATATAAAAGATTAAAGTTATAATAAATGATCACAAATTAATAAATCATAGTCACAAATTGACATACGATTTGCTAATTCTCCAATGTCAAATAGCGAACACATTCCTCACTTGTGCATACTACATAAAATAGAGATGGTCATTGAATAAGTTACAGTCACCTGAACCTGTGGTCACATTCAACTAATGTCTTACGTCACAATCAGAAAATAATAGGTCACAATCATTACAATTGACCACAAATTAATAGACCATAGTTTAAGGTACGAAATACTAATTCTCCAAGATCGGATGACTTTGTTCATATTCTCCAAATGTACATAATACATGAGCTATATAGTCATAGTTATGTGAATTTAAGTTACGACACAAACTTATAGGTCACAATTAAATATCAACTTTCATCTCTACATCTTGATTGGAGGCAGCAACATCTCATTCAACATATATTTCATTGTTACTGCGTATTCTCTAGAATCCAACTTTAATTACGATACGACCACGTCGACAAGTTCGATATAATTGGAATCATATTCCACTATAATTACAGACGTATGGACTCCATACAACATGCAAAAGTGAACATCCAATAGCTGCAAAAATACCAAAAAAATAGTAAATCACAATTATGCCATCAATACATCAATGACATTGTTACAAATGATTAGACCCATAAATACGTACACAGGTGCCAGGATACATAGCCAAATTATAAACTTAAGAGGTTAGGATATGAACAATTTTCACGAATTATTCAAAAAAAAAATCTTCGGGACTACTAAATCCATCAAATAACTACTACACCATGAGCCACAATGTTGTTGTAAACACTCTTTATTTGACATAATTTAAGTCATATGACTACCACTACGTAATCACACAAATGACATAGAAACGACCATAATCCTCAAACAAGTTTGATAAGCATGACATGTACAACTTCTATATCGCATTTCACACAGCTCTTGGGTAACACATTATAGTCACACAAGTCACAAATCCACCATATATGTGCTAAGTAAACTTTCACTTTCAAAGGTCACAATCTGATTATATTCTACAGAGGAAATAATAAAAAACGTATATGTTAGACACAAATAATTGATTGATAAAATGAGGTCGCAAAGTGAACATGTTCTTTACAGTAATCACAAACAAATCTGTCGGTCACCAATAAATAATGAATAAACTAGATCACAATGAATTGAGGTTAGACGAGTCACAACATATGTTCAATAAGAAGATGAGGCCACAATGAATTACTCACCAACTGTTAATCCATAATAATTTTTACAAAATTGGTAACATTTTTCCAAATTACATACGTGTACGAAATCTATTAATCGATTTTGTAAATGCCACGTTATCTATTGCTTAGCATAAACTAAACAATCAATTCTCTCTGTGTGTGTATGTATTATATATATATATAAAAGAGTGAATAAGGATTCACTATTCACAATTTCAACCAAAAAGACGTTGTTTTGATCTTGTCAAAAACGACGTTATTCATATGTTTTTAGTAAAAAACATATAGTTTTGCATTAAAGCAATGATGGAAACCCATTTCTCTTATTCTCTCTAAATTTTATTTTTGAATGATCCTACATGCAATGTAGATAGATTTGTGCCACATTATGTGAGGATTCTTGACATGTTGCCTATGACTGGATACAGTATGAACGCAGCAGATATTTAAACTTTGATAAAAGTCCCCAATGGCATCACCATTATTCATGGATAATTGAATTGCTGACAGATTTGCAAATGATGTGTTGAAGCTAATATATGATTATTCATTTACTGCAGCCTATAAAAATATGTTGTTTAACTAGAATAATAATATCAAAAAGAAAAGTTTCTTGTGCTGTTGTATTGAATGCAAGATGTTCTCTTATACTTGTTCTTGGTTGGAACGTTCCATAAGAACGAGAAATATTATTTTATATATATTACTTTTTGAAACTTCAATCTCTTTAGCATTGACATATTAATTGAAATGCAGGTCATTTTATCTGTGTTCTTAACTAAATTTTATTAGCTTTAAGATTGACATCAAAAGATAGGGTAGATGAGACTAAAAGGCTATACTCTTGATGGTATAAGAAACTCTTTAATACGTCAAGAGGATAGCATTATTTTCAGCCTTGCCATTTTAGATTTTTGATTTTCTCCTACATTGTGATTTTTTTGTTACTCGTGCAGGTTTTGCATCCAGAAGCAGATTCAATCGATGTTAGTGACACAATATGGGATGTGTACTTCAGAGATATTCTAGCTAGGTTGGTTAAAGAAGGTGATGATGGTAACTACGGACCAGCTGCAGTTTGTGAAACAATATGCTTGCAGGTATACATTTTGACAAATATTGATTGGCTTAAAAATGGTTTGCATTCATTAGAGTATGTAATGAATGTGAGGAGGTTGACATATTTTTGTTTTATATTCATATTTACCTTTTATTTTTGGTTTCATCGTCTCGATTTGTTTTTGACTGTCCGTCAAATGATGTAAACTATGTTGTTGTCTGTACCTCTTACTCCACAGTTTGTTGCGTCTAAAAATGTCATATATAACGGTGCATATATGGAACACATCTTAAATTTCTGCATATCGGGATCATTTTAGTATTATGAAAATTTAAATCACTAACCTATATGCTGGCCTTTCAAAGAGAATTCACTACAACAAATCCATAGCTGAAGCAAAATTTCGATCCTCCCCAGATCTGCTATTGGACATTCCTGTTTCTCCTCATCATTTCTCCCCATGGAACATCCTTCAACCAATACGACATTCTCCCTCCCTGTATGGAAAAATTGATACATCCTTGCTATCTTATAAGAATGGCTATCACAACAAGCTATTGTTATTCGGGTTTGCTCTATAATTAGTGCTGGTTAATGAGGTATCTAAATGCCTTTTGCTATTTACTAAAATCATGCTTTATGGAACTTATGTACTTCAATTGTAATTGGCTTCTACTCTAGCATTAAGATATAATTTTTTAAATTTATTTAACATCCTTTTATGGTTGCAGATGCTCTTTTCCAAGGATGTGAACTTTGTGGGTTACACCTTCAAGAACCTTGTGATGTCCCAAAAGTGATAGTTTTAGGTTTGATCCAAAACAAAAAGTATTTGTAGTAGATATGTGACTAGATTTAGTTGGATGTAACATAAATTTTATAAGAATTTTATGTAATTGAAGGATGTCTACCAAGTTAAAAGCAAGTTTCATAGAATGGTTATTAGAATAATTGTGAAGTATTGATTGCGTAGGTCATTAACGCAAAAAATGTCCATAATGTGAATTCTTTTCATTTTACACCATTACTATTTAGTTAATGAAATCTTCATTCTAATTCCAAAAAATAGATTTTCAGTTTTCCACTAATTATCTAATACGTGAATTGTTTAACTCTATTAGATACGTCATTACAAAAAGTCACGTGCCAATAACTAGCGTGCGTGTTCCAACATTTAGAAACTGTTGTATTGACCTAGTAGAATAATAAATAAATCTTAAAGGGAGAATTTTGCCAAAATAAATTAAGGGTGTGTTTGATCCACCTTATTTTGAAAGAATGTATTCTGGAATAATAGATTGATGGAGAATGTGTGGTTAAAAAAGAAGGAAATGTTATTGATGTGATGAAAAATATTATTTTATTGAATAATGTGTGGTTAAAAATAAATAAAAAAATGAGAATGAAAAAAATAATGTGTACCAAACAGAGGCTAAGTGTAAATTTTTTTCCCTAATCCCTACAACAGTTGTCCAATATATGCCAGGATTTAATTTAAGTTTTTCATAAGAAAAAGGTCTTGGATTTGAATTTTGAGGGATGCGATAGAAAGTTGCGATGGGTAAAATGGGCTTAGGTTCTTCTAAAGAGTATACTACGTATGATGCAACGACTTGATCACAGAGACTTGAGTTGTTACACCAATAAAGTATCTAGTTTACACGAATAAAGTACCTAGTTTATGTTAAATCTCAATTTAGAGTTAAACCCTAAAACTTGTCAAACTTTCAAACTAGATCAAAATTTAGATTAAGTCAAAATCGCAATTTTGAGCAAAATCTAAATTTCAATCACAAAACCACTTTATGTCAAAGTAAATTTAAATCAAAATTTCCAATTTCGGTCAAAATTAAATCTAGGTCAAAATTTCTAAGTTTAATTAAATCGAATTATTGTATTAGAATTCAAAATTGTAATCAATCAATTTATCCCTAAACTAACACAATTCCAGATTAGGACAAAAAAAAAAATTTATTTTTCGTCAAATTTAGCTATGATCAAGATCCCCAAATTCGGGTCAACCCCCTAAACCTTGGTTAAAATTTCAAAATACGGGTCAAAATTAAAATTTGCACCTCAAAATTTAAAACTAAAGATAATGCCTAAATTGCACATTTGTCCCTAAACAAGAAATTGCACCAACATTGAAAAATCCCAAAATTTCTATTTAGGTTCTACTCCCAAATGTTAAAAACCCTAGTCATACCATCAGTGCAGGACAACCTTGATTCGGGGTCATATGATCCACAATACCTTGTGGATCCCAACCATGCAATTCGCGAAGCATTAGGTTGTATGAATCTCACAACTTCGTACAATCACGATTGCGATCTATTATCCTAGGCATGGCTGTGTTTGGTCGTGGTCTCACATGATTTGACATCGTCCATACATGCGACTTGGACCAGCCCACACATCGCTTCCGACATTGTCCATTCAAGGCATATTTGTCGAAGCACACGCATCTCCATGCCGTGTCGCCAATGGCGAAAATTTCGGTGACATGTTACAATTTCAGGTTCCAATTTTTAATTTAAATACAGTACAAAAAAAGGAAAAACTATTTTTCTTACCAATTAACTTACAAACTATTAGGGTCCGTTTGATACAACAAAATTTTCCAGGGAAGTTGGAATT
>CAIGRP010059639.1:0-18330 GCA_903798385.1 Fraxinus cuspidata | reverse complement strand
AATTTTTATCTACTTTTAACCACACATTTAATAGAATTCGTAAGTTTATAATCTCATAAAGCATTATCAAACTGAGGCTAAATATACTTAAAAAAAATAATAGAAAACAATATCTACCTCATATTATACCTAGCCCCTATTTGGAAAGTATTAAAATCAAGATTTTAATTTAAGTTAAAGTGAAAAATTAATTTTAACCACACATTATATAACATCCACAAATTTTTAACCACGTATTTTTCATCTTTTTATCAAAATCTACTCAAAATTCGATTTTAATCCAACCATGCATGACTTAATTATTTTCTTCAACACCCATGCATGTTCATGGCAAGTGGACACTTTGAAACTCTTCCAACACATCCAATGGCCAAGACAAGTGTACCTGCTTGTTCAAACGCTTGTCATGAGAACTAATCAAGACTAATTCCTTGTGCCATAATTAGGTCTATATACATACGTATATAAGCTATGCTCATCTAAAATTAATAGTAATTATGTAAGAAGAATAATATCGAATCTTATATTGTTCATAAATGGGTAGTATTTTTGAAATGCGCAGTTAAAATTGAAGTTTGATCCGTCAACGGAAACTAAATTCATGCATTGTTGCGTCGATGACCTAATCAACTAGACATTAATAAACCACGTCAACTTGAATTCAGTACAACATAATAAACATCAAAATTGAATTAAGATAGAAGCAGAAGCAGCAACATCATCTATAAAATTTCAATTTCCTAACTACGTATTGAATGCTCAGAATGTCAACATTATTAAAATGTCAACGTTATTAATTAGAAGCGATCCAAACATTTATACGTTGATCTATATTTTAGTAATTAGTCGACATTAGATTTATCTCTTAATATGTTTGGCAAGATGGTGACTCTTTTTGAGCAAATCAATCCGGAAATCCATCTGCTCATTTCAATCTTAGTTGGATCAAATTACTTATTTGAACTTCATGAACTATTGGAATTCCAACTTAAAAGGTCGATATTGTTAAAAGGATTAACCAAGCCTTATATATTGATTTATATATTGGTAATTGGCCGACACAGGAGGTATCACTTAACATGATCACGTTCGTTTATTAAAATTGTGCACATGTAACAGTAACACCATTGACAAAAACACAAGTTTGACTCTTGTGTAAGAGTTGTACTAGATCAGGATTTAAATTTTTAAACAAAATGATTCAATTGATGTACTTCTTGCAACTAGGAACGGGAAGTGCGGTTGAAACCCCAGTGCTTATATTTCATTTGCCACTGCTGGGGGGGCATGTACTCTTATCATGGGTTGCAGTGTGCAAGATTGGTTTTGGATTAATTGGGCTATCAATGGTTTGGAGCTTTTCTTGGTGGATCATTGTCACAGCCCAATTTGTTTATATTTTGTTAAGCCCAAAATGTAAGTCCACTTGGAATGGATTCAAATGGGATGGGCTTTGGGAGTTTGTGAAATTATCAATTGGTTCAGCAGTGATGTTGTGCTTGCAAACGTGGTACCTTTAGGTACTAGTCTTGATTGCAGGACTTATTTAAGAACCCCAAACTTGCCTTGGATGCACTTTCAGTCTGGTACGTAAGATTATTTTCTTCTGTTAAATTATACACGACAATCGATAATCTTGAGTGAGTGAGTTAATCTTTAACAAAAACCACATTATAGCATATCTTGACTTGATTTTGACTTTTGTTCAGCTTGTCAATAAATAACCTATTATACATGATTGCAATAGGGTTCAATGCTACTACTAGATCAGTTAATTTGTCACATTCTATTTTTTATGACAATGTTTGGTAACTTAGTACATAATATTAAAAATGATAAGAAATTTAAATTTTGATAATTATTGTTCAATCATTTCCAATATATTTTCAGTTAATTTGAAATTAACAGTGTTTGAGTGAGCAATGAGCTTGGAGCAGGGAACCCTAAGTCGGCAGCTTTTTCCATTTTCATGGTGAATTTTGTTTCATTCATATTCGCTGTGGTGGTTGCTGCAATCGTATTATCGCAACGCCATGTAATTAGCTACATATTTACTAGCGGCGAAACGGTGGCTAATGTGGTATTAGAACTCTGTTCATTCTTATCGATTACTCTCATTCTCAATGGTATTCAACCAGTCTTATCATGTAATAACTCGACAAACACTCAATCCATGAAGCCTTATTGACCCTCGATATTTAATTAATCATAATTATGTATAGCATTTGTGTTAATTACGCTATCCGATTGTTCAATATAATGTACTAACACGTCGTAGTTGTTTTCTTTACAAACGTTTTGTCTATATGCCTTTGTGGAAATTGAAGGTGTGGCAGTTGGCTGTGGATGGCAAGCATTTATTGCCTACGTAAATGTTGGTTGTTACCACGTCGTGGGAGTTCCACCCCGTTGTCTTCTAGGATTCAAATTCCTCATCGGTATAAAGGTACAAGAAATTTCAGATGTTTAATATGTTTGATAATAGATACAAAGTATTGAATACGCATTTGTGCTTGTACATGGAATATGGTCGGGAATGATTGGAGGAACAATGTTGCAAACCATCATTTTGCTTTGGGTAACAATTCGTACTGACTAGAATAAAGATGTAATTTTTGAACAAGGACGTGTTATTTATTGGGTACATCTTCAAGTAATACGACAGAAAAGGTTGTTACTTTTATTTAGGATTTGCAAATCCAACTTTCTACCCCAAATGGTGAATTAACTTTGTTCATTTCAAAATTCCTTACATTTACAAGAAGATTCAAATGAATTTAATTCTAAGTAACAAATATGTAACGAATTTTCAGGTGGTAACAGAGCCTTTTCGGAATGACTAAAAGTAATTTCTATGCCGAATTATTGGTTTAATAATATCCCAAAAGTAGAGACAGAATTTGTCTTCTTTGGACTTCTTTAGCCACTTCTTCATCTGTCGTATCCAGTCGCATAGATTGAGTTATGAACATTGGATCGGCTAAACGTTCTTTAGATTTTCGTATAGAAGTTATCTGCTACGATTCTCAAAAATAGACGTTTTAATAAACTTTGAAAATAGATGAATTTAATACGTGGTTGAAATTTAATAAAAAGTTGCGGGTTTTATGAAATCTGTTTGATCAATCGAAAGTCGATAAAATTTTAGATTTTTTGTTATCAAACAAACATTTATTCCGTTTTCACGTTTGGCATGAAAGTAGTCGGATCAATTTATTAACTCAAATTATTCGTACTGCCTTAACCAAAGTGGATAATTTAAATTTCGCTGTAGAGGTGAGTTAAGGTTGGATTACACTACAAATAATTTTCGTCTAACCGTTGATTTAGTGTCTAACATGGAATTGACTATTAATTTTGATCACAATATATTTAAGTTGGAATAAAAATATAAGTTAAATGGTTGAATTAAAGTAAATCGAAATTAACTAATTAACATGAAATAAATCTGTAATTTGGGTGATCGATCATTGTTAATTTTTAATTTTATACAATTGTTATTAAAATCTTAACGCGCTTGATAGCCATATGATATTTAGTAAAAATAAAGTACAATCTAATTAAGAGGAGGATTTCGACTTGACCTCTAGCCTAATAAGGCTCTATTTGATCGTTTTTAAAATTATAAGTTAATCAAACTTAATTTTAATCACACAGTCCATAAGATCCCACAGTTTATAATCTCGAAAATCTTCGTAGGCTAAATATACTTTAAAAAGTAAAAAATCTCTACCTCCTATTTTACCAAATTATTTTTTCAAACACCCATGCATGCATGGCAAGTGGACACTGTGAAACTCTTCCAACACATCCCACGGCCAAGACAAGTGTAATTGCTTGTTCAAACACTTGTCACAAAAACTAAGCCTTTATATGTGTGTGTATTCGCCTAAAGTTACTAGTAATAATGATGAATCTTATAAAATGTACGAATAAAAAAATATGTAGTATAAGAAATGTGTAATTAAGATAGAAATTTGACAGAGCAAAAGATTAACTAACAGTCATTCACGAATCGTCATGGCGATCGCCTAATCGACTGGACAACCATATTGAGAAATGTCATTAGCTCCGCTGAAGTTATAACCTCAGTTCATAGGGCGCTAATGCGACATTAAATTACAAGTAAAATTAAATGAGTCATTTAATTCATTCCACTTTTTATTTAGTCAATCACCTAATACTATAAAGATTGAGGTTATAATTACAATGGGATTAGATAATATTATATAATGCCACATGACGTCACATTAAATGACTTACTTATCATGACAATTTGAATTCAATACAACGTTACAAACTTTAATTTTGACTTGATGATAGCAGGTATAAAATTCCAATTCTCAACTACCTATTGAATGCTCAGAATCAAACTTCAGGTGAACCTCTTTCTCTCTACACATTGAAAGCAAAAAATGGCACAATCTGGAGATGGACTCAGTCGACCGGCCGATGAATCAAGATCCGACCTCGAAAAGGTGCTATCGAACACCAATTTGCCGCGTCTGAAGAGGCTGGTGATGGCGTCGTGGATTGAAATAAAAACCTTGCTTCGACTCGCTGCACCTGCAATCATGATGTACTTGATTAACAATTCCATGATCAATGCTACCAGGATCTTATCCGGCCACCTTGGCAATCTTGAGTTTGCAGCTTTGAATCTTGGCAACAACGGCATTCAACTATTTGCCTTTGGCCTCCTTGTATGTACCTATGGACTCCTCTCTAGTACCACAATCGAGTAAAATACAAGTCTAATTACACCCGTTTATTAAAATTGTGCACATATAATAGTAATGACACGTGAGTTTGACTAGCACGCAAGGGCGGATCTATAGTGGGGGCATTGGGGTCCGCTTCCCACACTAAATTTGAAATTAAAGATTTTGCAGTAGATTTTTAAAGATTTTACCCGAGATTTTCAAAAAAATTCCTTATAATTTTCAGTTTTGCCCCACAACTAAAATTTTATGAAACTTGCCTCCACAACTCTATTTTTCTGGCTCCGCCCCTGCTTGCACGTACTATTTATACTAGAGTCTGAATTTCAATTTTTAGACGAGATGATTTATTTCATACACGCATGTCATGCAGTTAGGAATGGGAAGTGCAGTCGAAACCTTATGTGGTCAAGCATATGGTGCGGGGAGATATGAAATGTTAGGCATCTATCTACAAAGAGCAACTGTGGTCCTTTTCTTATTCAGTCTCCCAATAACCTTAATCTATATATTTTCGAAACAAATCTTAATTTTCATACATGAATCGAAAGACGTGGCATCACTAGCAGCAGTGTTCGTCTACGGCCTCATCCCACAAATTTTTGCATACACCGTCAACTTTCCAATACAAAAATTTCTTCAAGCACAGAGTTTAGTACACCCCAGTGCTTATATTTCATTGGCCGCTGCTGGGGTGCATGTACTCTTATCCTGGATCGCGGTGTACAAGTTCCGTCTTGGATTAATTGGGTTATCATTGGTAATGAGTTTTTCTTGGTGGATCATTGTTGTGGCCCAGTTTGTTTATATCTTATTGAGCCCAAAATGTAAGCCCACTTGGAATGGATTCAAATGGGAGGCTTTTAATGGGCTTTGGGAGTTTGCGAAATTATCGATTGGTTCAGCAGTGATGCTGTGCTTAGAAACGTGGTACCTTCAAGTACTAGTCTTGATTGCAGGACTTGTTAAGAACCCTGAACTTGCCTTGGATGCACTTTCGATATGGTACGCGAGATTATTTTCTTTTTATCTAGTCCGTTAAAATTATACACGATAATCGAAAAATTTTATTGTACGAACTTGAATGCATATACTATAGCACATTTCAAGCTCGACTGAGTTACTTAATATTTCACAAAAACGACGTTGTAGCATATCTTGATTTGATTTTGACTTTCGTGCAGCTTGTCAATAAATAGCATATTATACATGATTGCAATAGGGTTCAATGCTGCTGCTAGGTCAGTTAATCTGGCACATTATAATCTTCATGATATGTTTGGTTATATAAAATAGATAGTGCTGCACAATATCTAAGAAATAAATTATAATGTTGATAATCTTATTGTTCGATAATTTTCAATACGTTTTCAATGAATTTGAGATTAACAGCGTTCGAGTAAGCAATGAGCTTGGGGCAGGGAACCCTAAGTCAGCAGCTTTTTCAGTTTTCATGGTGAATTTTGTTTCATTCATTCTTGCCGTGGTGGTTGCCTCAATCATATTATCACAACGTCATGTAATTAGCTACATATTCACGGGCGGCGAAACGGTGGCTAATGCAGTATCAGAACTTTGTCCATTCTTATCAATTACTATCATTCTCAACGGTATTCAACCTGTCTTGTCAGGTAATAACTCGACAAACATTTACTCTATTAAACCTTATTGGCCATCGATATTTATTTAATCATTATTGTTTATAGCATGTTTGTCTTATAGAATTGAAAATGATAAAAAAATAAATAAATAATCGTTTGTTAATCACTCCATTCGTTTGTTTAGTCTAATGCACTATCGTTGTTTCTTTTTACAAATGTTTGTCAATATGCCTTTTGAGTAAATTGAAGGGGTGGCCGTTGGCTGTGGATGGCAAGCATTTGTCGCCTACGTAAATATTGGGTGTTACTACATCGTGGGAGTTCCACTTGGCTGTCTTTTGGGATTCAAATTCCACCTCGGTATAAAGGTACAAGAAATAACGGACATGTTTAATAATAAGTGCTAAGTATTAAATACGTCTTTTTGCTTATATAGGGAATATGGTCGGGAATGATTGGAGGAACACTAATGCAGACCATCATTTTGCTTTGGGCGACATTTCGAGCCGACTGGAATAAAGAGGTATTTTGAATTGTTTATTGGGTATGTCTACGAGTAATGCGACATAAAAGCTGTTATTTTTATTTACAATTTACTAATCCAACTTTCTACCCTAAATGTTGAATTTTCTGTCATTTCAAAATTTCTTAAATTTGCAAGAATATTCAAATGAATTAATTCTAAGTAATAAATAAATAACGAAATTTCAGGTGGAGAAAGCAAGAAAACATTTGGACAAGTGGGGAGAAATGAAAGAGCCTCTTTCCAATGACTAAAAGTGGTTGTTATACCAAATTGTTGGTTTAATAATATCTCAAAAAATAGAGATAGAATCTCTTTACATTCTCGTGTATGTAGTTATGAAAGTTGAATCGAAGTAGACAATATTTTCAATAATATTAGCATATGCTTGTGTAACGTTCTTTAGAGTTTCATATAGAAGTTATTAGCTCTATACAATATTCCATTCAACATTATAATTTTTTAAAAAAAATTTGATAAAAATCGATGTTAATGTGTTGTTGAAAGTTGATAAAAGTTGTGGGATCTATAAATTTTGTGGTTAAAATTGAAGTTTGATAGTTAAATGAGTCGATATAATTTTTGAAGGTTTTTTTTATCAAACAAGCACTTATTCTACTCTAATCAATTTATTAATTTCGGTAGAGGTGGGTTAATGACATATTTTCAAATAATTTTTGACTGTCGATTAAGTGTCTAACAAGTGTTGCCGCGTGGAATTGACTATTAAAGTTGATTACAATAACAATATAAGTTGAATAGTCGAATTTAAAGCAAATCCAAATTAATGGATAAAATGAAATAGATCTGTAATTTGTGCGATGGATCATGGATCGCCAACATAATTTTTTCAATAATTAATCGTTACGAATGAAAAGAAATAATTTCTTGTATTGATGATTATCTACTCTAGAGAATGTACAAGCTGATTAGAGTAAGTTTAATTTAAATAATTACACTTAGTCAATTTCTTTTTTTCTTTTTAGAAGAAAGTAACAAAATATTAAATTCATATTTTGTTATGTCATAAACAACATATCTTATATATTGAAGTGATGTAGACTGAACATAAATAGAATAATACAATTTATTCTCAACCGGGTATGATCCTTATGTGATGCGGCATAAAATCGTAAGCTAATTAAATGTAAGGATAAAACTCACTTTATTGTTGAATTTTATGGGCCCCGTTGGACATTACTTTTGATTTTCCTTTTATTTCATGTAGAAAAGATATATCTTAATAAGTTATTTTAATATTTATTTGAATTTCGAAAGTATTTTTAGAATAAGTCACATTGAGGACTCATTAAAGGGTTGCCCCATGAGCTCGGCTCAACACTTGTGGGTCGATCTCTGCTCGGCCCATGAGCTCGTGGTTTGTGGGTCAAGCCGAGTTTCGGCTCGCGAGCTCATCATTTTTTTTTAAAGATAAGCCTTTAAAACAAAAACCTCGATTTGGATGAGCCCACGAGTCGCTGGTCAAAAACGAACCGAGCGGGCTCGGCTCGTGCTCGTTTTTTACGAGCCGACGAGCCGCTCGGCTTGGTTGGCCCTTAGCTCATTTGATATGACTTTTACTTTTTTGATTTTTGTAGAAAAGTTTTTGGAAAAAAAAAAAACTACTTTAATTTTTGTTTGAAAATTAATTTCTAAAAGAGTTCATGTCGCGAATGTGTTTTTAGAGGAAATTACATTGAACCAACTTCTTCTAAAAGTTTTTCTAATCAGAATAAATATTTTCATAAAATTAGACAAACATGTTCAGTAGTTTTTGGGTCTTTAAAGTTATTTTGACTTTTTAAAAGTCGTGGACATTAAAAAAATCAACTTTGTCAACTGGATAAATAATATTACTCGCATAAAGAGAAATGATATCTTGTCATAATTGGTTAATTGTACTTAATAGATCTTTTATTAACACAAATAACCATATTGTTTGACAAGAGTCAAAGTTATATATTAATGTTAACCAATTATTCAAAATTATTATCGGCTTATTATTTACACATTTTGTAGAACCTATCACTCATCTTCATTATTTTCTCGTGAATTATGTTACTTGTACATCAAAATGGTACATAAGCGATTATCGAAATTGATGTGGAGGGGAAAAAAATTGATGAAAAAAGATGATTGTATTTTAAACTGAAAAATAATATAGTGTCATGTGACATTACGTAATCTCTTGTATAAATCTTGACATACATATAGCAAAATCCTTCTCTCATTAATTTCTCTCAAACAAGAACGAAGTCAACTTGAACTTAATACAAGGTGAGAAACATTAATTTGGCATTTATGGGCAGCTACAAAATTCCAATTCTCAACTTCCCTGTTTGTGAAAAATCATAATGAAAATGAATGTGCGGGTCTCAAAATGTGTGGATAATAAATAGGTAATAATTGTAGTTGAAATTAATACTTGATCTGACATTAATTATAATGAGATTATATTTTTTCTATAAACCAGCAATGCTCAGAATCAAGGTTGAGGAAAAAATATCTCTACACATTGAATGCTGTGAGTAAGCAAGAATGGCGCAATCTGGAGATGAGTTCAATCGACCCGTGGCGGAGGCGGTAGCAAGCTCCGCCCTTGAGACGGTGCTATCCGACACCAGTTTGTCGCGACTGAAGCGCATCGTGATGGCTTCGTGGATCGAAATAAAGACCCTGTTTCCACTTGCTGCACCTTCAATCATGATGTACTTGATTAACAATTCCATGTCCAATACTGCTAGGATCTTCTCTGGCCACCTTGGCAATCTTGAGTTTGCAGCTTGGAGTCTTGGCAGCAGTGGCATTCATCTATTCGCCTATGGCCTCTTGGTACATACCTAAATACTCTTTTCTAGTACCACAATAGAGTAGAGTGTACGTTTGATTTATTAAGACTCGAGGTTCTATCTTAAAATAAACGTTATTAAATGATTAGTCTAAACCCTTATACATCGATCTATGTTCTAGTAATTAATCGATGTGGAATTTATCCTATAACATGCACCCATGAGACGGTAACTTATTTGAGTGGATCAATCTTGAAATTTATGTGTTTCATTTCAATTTTAAGCAGATCAAATTGTTTGTTTGAGTTTATTAGACTCTGATATTATATTAAAACTTGTAATTTCAACTGAGAAAGTCAATCTTGTTAAAAAGGGCAGCCAAGTCCTCCTATGTTGATCGAGCGGTTTACAATTTAATCTGATTTTGACCATATTTTCAAATTCGCAATAGTCAGAAAAGAATGGCGAGCTCCAGGCCGATGTGGGATGTGTCACTTAACATGATTGCACATGTTTATTAAAACTGTGTACATTTAACAGTAACATCATAGATGGAAACGTGAATTTGACTTAAGAAATCGAGATTTAACTTTTTAAACGATATGATTCAATTGAAGCATGTACGACTTGCAGCTAGGAATGGGAAGTGCAGTCGAAACCCTATGTGGACAAGCATATGGTGCAGGTAGGTACGAAATGTTAGGCATCTATCTACAAAGAGCAATTATTGTTCTTTTCTTGACCAGTCTCCCAACAACCTTAATCTATATATTTTCAAAACAAATCTTAATTTGCATCCATGAACCCAAAAACGTGGCATCACTAGCAGCAGTGATCGTTTACGGCCTCATCCCACAGCTTTTTGCATTCACAGTCAACTTCCCAATACAAAAATTTCTCCAATCACAGAGTTTAGTACTCCCCGGTGCTTACATTTCATTGGCCACTGCTGGGGTGCATGTACTCTTATCATGGGTTGCAGTGTACAAGATTGGTTTTGGATTAATTGGGCTATCATTGGTTTGGAGCTTTTCTTGGTGGATCATTGACACGGCCCAGTTTCTTTATATTTTATTGAGCCCAAAATGTAAGACCACTTGGAATGGGTTCAAATGGGAGGCTTTTAATGGGCTTTGGGAATTTGTGAAATTATCAGTTGGTTCAGCAGTGATGCTGTGCTTGCAAACGTGGTACCTTCAGGTACTAGTCTTGATTGCAGGACTTTTTAAGAACCCTGAACTTGCCTTGGATGCACTTTCAGTATGGTACGTAAATTTATTTTCCTTCTATCTCGTCTGATAAATTTTGTTGTACGTTTTGAATGCGTATATTAAAGGTCTTTCGGAGCTCGACTCTACCGTTTAAACTAAGTCATCATTGCATGTATGAATTAATCTTTAACAAAAGTGACATTATAACATATATTGAATTGAACTTTTTCTGATTTTGACTTTGGTGCAGCTTGTCGATAAATAACATGTTATACACGGTTGCAATAGGGTTCAATGCTGCTGCTAGGTCAGTTAACTTTTTATAATTGTATTATATAGTCACTTTCAATATTATTGTACAATATTTTAAATTAACAGCGTTCGAGTGAGCAATGAGCTCGGAGCAGGAAATCCTAAGTCGGCAGCTTTTTCCGTTTTCATGGTGAATTTTGTTTCATTTATCCTTGCTTTGGTGGTTTCTGCAACCTTATTATGGCAACGTCATAGAATTAGTTACATATTCACCGGTGGCGAAACGGTGGCTAATGTAGTATCAGAACTTTGTCCATTCTTATCTGTTACTATCGCTCTCAATGGTATCCAACCCGTCTTGTCCGGTAATAATCTTTTCTCAAAAAATAGTTACTCCATCCAACCTTATCGATGGTCAATATTTATTAAATTATAAATGTTTATAGCATCTTTGGCAGGTAGATTTGAACATGCTTAAAGAAAACATATATGAAAAAGATGTGTTGATGACTCTATTCAATAGTTTAATCTAATGTACTAAACACCACATTATTGGTTGTTTATGTGGATATTGAAGGGGTGGCCGTTGGTTGTGGATGGCAAGCATTTGTTGCCTACATAAATGTAGGGTGTTACTACATTGTGGGAGTTCCCCTTGGTTGTCTTTTGGGATTTAAATTCCACCTAGGTGTTAAGGTACGAGATTTAATAAGTGTAATTATGTTTAATTTAGACTAAATTAAGAAGATGATTTAAAAACATGATATGATATTTTGTCCAACCAACATAAACAAATATGTTTGATAATTGAATAGATGTTTTATACTTGTACAGGGAATATGGTCAGGTATGATCGGAGGAGCAATGATGCAAACCATCATTTTGCTTTGGGTGACGTGTCGAACTGATTGGAATAAAGAGGTAATTTTTTTTAAGAAAGAGTCTTTAGTTTATTGGACTGAGGTTTTCAATAACATGAAAATATTCTTATGTCTATTTAGAATTTACTATCCAACTTTCTACACTAAATGGCAAATTAACGTTTGACCTTCAAAGGATGAAAGCATTATTTTTGACAATTTAGAATCAAATGCATATATTCTTCTATGCTATTTCAAAATTTCTACATCTACATGAAGATTCAAATGAATTAATTCTAATTAATAAATAAACATTCAATTTTCAGGTGGAGAAAGCAAGGAAACGTTTGGACAAGTGGGAAGAAATAAAAAGCTAAAGAGCCTCTTCTCGAGGACTAAAAGTGGGTTTCAGCTTACCGAATTAATTTGTTAATAATTTCTCGAATGTCGCCTTGTTTTCGTTTTGCACCCCCATGGGTATACTAGTCGAGCTGCTTTTTGTTTCCAACCTTGCTTACCATTTTTGCCGAAAGAGAAGTTGAATGAAGTTTTTCGATATTTCAAACCAATCCGAGGGACTAGATTCAATTTAAAACTTACTTATTTACTTATATGTAAATATTTTAAGGACAACCTTCAACGAAGAGAACTATACCGGCACGTTTGGTCCTAACAGCAATAATAATAATAAAAGTTAAAATATCGTTTATTATAATAGTCATTCCGTTCTAATCTAGTTCAAGTGGGCATATTCTTAATTGAGTTACAAGTTCGGATGTTATCAACATATTTCAGCACAACAGTTAGAAAAAGTACCGAGGGCTAAAGAAGCAAACCATACTTGTAATCTGGTCGCGGCCATTTTTCTTGCTGAAAATTTGCAGTTTTTATACATATCAATAAGGTTTATAACCTATACGCAATTAGTAATATAGCTCTTGTTTGGACCCCATTAAAATTTTTATTATCATTATTCTACTCATTTTTAATCGCATATTCTTCATTAAAATAATATTTTTCATCACATCAATAATTTTTTTTTTTCAACCATACATTCTCCATAATCTACTATTTCTAAAATACATTTTTCGAAAATAATATGGTTTAAACACACTAATAATGAAAAAAACAAGAGCATGTTTGGCTTTACTTCTTTTCGCTCGTTTGGGTTTCACTAAATGTTTATAAATTTAAGAAAAGATGGTTCATTTCGATGAGTTACATTTATTTTCCTTTATCGAAAGTGATGAGACGATGCATTTAGTTAATTTCCTGATGAAATAATTTATAAGTTTATTTACAAAAAAGTAAACAAAGCGGGGATAGCTCAGTTGGGAGAGCGTCAGACTGAAGATCTGAAGGTCACGTGTTCGATCCACGTTCACCGCAAATAATTTTTCCTATTGTCAAGCGCACTGGCATTTTTTGCGAACTATGAAGTTGAGTTGAATTTATTTTATACTTTTAAAATATTTAAGCTAAACCTTACACAAAAATGAATTTTATGAGCGTTTGGGTAAAATTTTTGGTAACTTTTCAGGAAAAATACTATTAAATCCCACTAAATTTATTGTTAATAAATGAAAATAGTCGTAAATGTACAACGAAAATTACATAAATTTACACGAATAGAAGCTTTAGCTTTGTTCTATAAATGAACTTTCTAGCATTCTTTTTGAGAAGAGATAAAAGGGTTCTTAATTAATGTTATTGCAATTATTGATTATAATTGATGGAATTATGGTCTCCTCATTACCATTTCTCAGAAAGTTTTTTCACTGTCAACGGAAGAGATCAAATATATACATAACACAAAATTCAACAGGTGTAATATACAGAAAAATCTAGCAATGAATCCAACCGGGCGACGAAAAAGATTTATGTAACACGGCCTAGGTTTACAAACAAAATTTCGACTTTTTTGCAGATTTATCGGACATATAAGACACCCGGAAGAACCAAACACGTGGATTTAACGAACAAACTGTAGAAATGAGCATAGAATTAGTATGACAAGAAGTGAGCAAACTAAATAAAGTTGACATTTACTAGAACAAGCAATCTTTGGCAAAGGATGACACCATACGGTAGATAATTCAAGAATATTTACAAGATTTTTCTTGACCTATATATACATATTTCAGCTTTGGCTTCAATTTCAGGACGATCCAAAAGTGTTCTCACCACTGTAAGTCATGTACAGGAAACCATCCTCGTCTTTGTTTTCGTCATAAATCGCAGACATCATAGCAGCTGCAGTCACAGTGGAAGAATAAAATTTAAGAAACAAAGCTTTCCTACAAAAGTAAGCAATGTTGAAATTATCGAAATTGCTCCTCACCGGTTGGGGGGAGAATGTTCTTGACAAAGATAAATATAGCTTTCTCGGCACTAAGCTTAATCCTCTTTCGCACAACATACACAAATTGCCCGACTGTCAGATCAGCGGGAACTAAATATCTGCATTTATTTGTGATTATACATAATTTAGAACGAACTGGTTAATTTGGAAAAGAAGAACCAGAAACAGATTGCAATGGATGTGAAAGGGAAAGTAAATGTTTTTTTCTTGACAACCCAACCTCCACTAACACCCTCAACCACAAACAAATAAAATCAATATGTCAGTGTATTTTGGTGTTATTTATATAGTCTGAGTGTGCTACCAAACTTAGGTGTTCTGCATTTATAGATATCATAATCCATAAATTTTAAAATTTAGCTGCAATTGCTTCCCGTTGCTTGCCATTGTTCTAAGATTTTGTTTTTTCGAAAAATCTAAAAAGTCAAAAATCACAAAGAAGCAAGTTTATAGGCTGTGTGTGGCACCCATCACTCAAAAACTTCTTTGATTCAAAAGGGGAAAATAGCAAAATTCTCTCAAAAACCAATAGACACTCAATGATTTTAAGTCCATTTAATCATCACAGAGATCCAAACATTGAAATAAAAATTGAGGTTGCTGACTTTTTCTTGTCAATGTCAGGTATGTCACTTCGTTCGGCCTTCTCAACAATAACCTACATTTTGGAAAGTTGTAGTTATGGTGAATGAATAATTGGAACTAAGAGATAAAATATCGAGGATCCAAAACAAACAACCATGCATATTGATAGACTTGTTTATTACCGGAATTCTGTCGGGGTACTTCTCCCTGATCCGAGCAGCTTCTGCCTGACGCCTTTCTACGCAGTTTGAATCAGGTTTAATACACGGATAAAACAAATAATGGGAAAGCCCCATAAGAAATAAAGATGCACAGAAGAACTTCATAGAAATAAATATGCACAGAAGAACTTCATCGTGAATACTGGAAATAATCCTTTTAAAGATGAAAAACAACAACAATTTGAAGTATGCTGAGTTCCAAAAATCATTATTTTCACGTTCAACACAGCAGATTTCTATTTGGAAAGAATTATATTTCACACCATTGCACAATGCCTTTACCCAAGACGACGACAACGACAACAACAATAACAAATACTTTGAGTGGACACATGAGAGCAAATTATCCACGGATTACACCATCTTGTTCGTGCACATAATATTTCCCTAATGCAATATAGCAAATTGCAAAAAAAAAAAAAAAAACTGATTTCCTTTGCATTGTGTGATTAAAAAGCGAGTAATCCATGACTTTAATAGTTAGTAATAAGGAATAAGATTCAATTGGTGTAGGCAGTTTTGGTAATTTACTTTATTGTTGAATTACTGGTATTTTCCTCCTCCAGCAGACTTTAGGCTGTAATCAAATTTCAGTTGTACTACATGTATATCACCACTTACGGATTGGTTTATAGACCGGGTGATGAGACGTGGTTGGATCGAAATCTCTTCAACCACAAAAAAAAAAGGGACCTTCCTCACCTTTTTTTTTTAACAACTCATCAATCAGTAAAAACTTCAGTAACTAGGTAGCATTAATTATCAAATTTATAATGGAAAATTTTAAACAAATAAATTGTTTATTTTCTATCAAAGATAGTAAAAATTCTCCTTCATCGTTACATATGTAATCATAATTCCAACCCCATGAAGCCTAGTTCCATGTGAATTTTACACATGACACAAAAATATCAAAAAGTATTCATTAACTTGTGCCACCAGAAACATCCAAAGAAATGCGCAATCCAATATCTTTGAAGGAAAAATTTCACTATGTTCCACGATCAATCAAAGCAAAGTAAATGAATTACGGAAATTACTTATAGTCAACTCGCAGATGATCAAAGAATAAAAGTTCATTCGTGTAAGGGTGTGGGTAAAGCGCGTATACCGAGGGGGTGTTCCGACTTGAAGGACTTTTGGGCCATGGCATACGATGAAAGCTACGATTTGATACTGCGAGTTGAAAGCTTGAACTCGAAAGAAAAGGGGGGCGAAATTAGGTTTTGTTCTTGATCCAAAAAGAGAAGAATTATTTGTTGAAGCGATGACTGTGTATAAGAAAATTAAAAAGGATAATACTATCTAGGGAGTTTTTCCTCTACGATCTATCTATCAAGACCGGGTTATGTCGAGACGTTCTCTGGAGGCCCAGCCCATTTCAGGAAAAAAAAAAAAAAACTCGACGGTCTTGGTGGGTCTGTTATTTATGGTTGCGGCCCAATTAGATCAGAAATTTAACTCCTTTATTTTGGTGAAGAAAATCTTCTAAATCACGAGGTGATCTAAATTGCACGTGGCCTTCTCTTGTGGTGGGAGGGGCAATCGTGAACACTCCGACAATCAAGTCAATCAACGAGAAATAATGTATTGGGTGTGGGACGTACTTTAGACATGAGCCGCTTAAGTATTCGGGTATCGAGGGGTAATGTTTCAATATGTAAAACGAGAGAGTAATGCTATAGTCGAGTGTATAAAATTGTACTACATTTAAATGACACTAAATGTGAGCTCTTATAGTGGAAGATGTGGAGTATTGATCGTTGGATGGAAATGAATGTGTGCTCTCCTAGACATTAATACATCAGTCATATACTTATTGGTATTTAGGATGCGTTTGATTGGGAACGTGGAATTTGCATGAAGAGAAAATAAATTATGATAATTCAATTGCCTAGAACTTATTTGTATGAAAATTATTAATTAAATGTGTTTGATTGATTTCGTTTTCAATGTACAAAATATTATACTTATTCATTTTTTATTGGTGAACATATGAGAGAGAGAGAGAGAGAGAGAGTGAGAGTGAGTGAATTAACTAGAAAATAAAATCAACCTCTCTTTGAAGAAAATATTTTTCACGTTTTCGAGGAAATATGATTACGTAACCAAAAGTAGGAAAATTTTGTTTCACGAAAAAAATTGTGAATAGAACAATATAGAAATAGGAAATTAGATGGAAAGAATACACATGAAAATTTCATGAAAAATATTAGCAATCAAACGCACCCTTAATATTTTCAAAAAATGATCACCCTAGAATCCAGGTTTGACCTCTCAAACATAAATTGATGATTTGACAGTCTGGTACGAGATGCCATATCAATAATCGTAGAAATTTTTTATACAAAAGATCTATTGGAATAAGTGAGGTGGAGATGCTTTTATCAACCAAGAAGGCTAATTGCTTAGGATTCCATCCCTACGGCATGCGCAACACCTTGCTTGATCACAAAGGGTCGACCTTTTCGTGGTACCTCGATGAAAGTGATGCATCAACTCGAGCAAGTATGATGGCGATGTGGATTGTGGGCCTGCTAGACTTGCTGCTAGTTGCCACGTGACTATGATTTGGAGCATCATCATAAGAGACGTAACAAGTACAATTTCATTTTTCTAAAAGAAATATTATCAACACAACGGCAATCATTGTATGCATCCACTCTTGGTGGTATATCCCCAAATAGCATCGTAAAAGTCTTCAAAAACCACAAAAATGGAGCAGTAAGTTGAATATTAAAGAATCACGAACAATGAAGAACCTTAAAGTCACATATTTGCATTTTCTTTAAGAAGTTATTTGCTCCCACCAATCCAGCAAATGTAATTGTGACACAAATACACATCCGAGATACAATGGAGCTATCAACAGTATGTGTTGTACATCTTTGAAGCCATTGAGTCAGTTTGATCCAATTGGTTATGGGTCAGGTCGATGGATTTGGACAGGGTGACAGTTATTTTGCCCATCCCTAACTAGGGGTGGGCGTGGGTTAGGTTGGATCGATTTTTCCCCCAACCCAACCTATGTAAAGATTGAAACCCAACCTAACCCAACCAAATGTCGGTCGGGTCGGGTTGGGTTGGTCGGTTTGAGATGCTTGGATCCAATTTTATTCCCCTCGTGTATCCCAACATTGAATCGGAAACTGATCGAGGTGATATGCTAGAAGAATGGAGATATAAGAGTTAACATAGAATTCGA
>CAIGRP010059625.1:0-14223 GCA_903798385.1 Fraxinus cuspidata | reverse complement strand
AACCAATGAAATATGAGAACTTAAAAGAAAAAGTGATCCCCAAGATAATTAAGGAGAGGCGCAAGCCAGCTCTTGGAGGCGTTCGCCTCGAGGCTTACGCCGCGTCAATCACTATAGGCATAAGCCTCACTGTGCCCCATAAAATTCGCTCCGCGGTACTGTATTCCACCATCTCAAATTGAGGTGTGCCTCAGTCACGCCCTTTAAAACCATGGAAGTATGAACAATTGAGTTGGAATGATAGTTTGTTATCTTAGTTTCCTGCAATTGAGGTCTATTATTTCATTTTCTGAATCCTTCTTGTGTGATTTCCAAAGTTTGATCTAATATTCAAACTTCGTGAAGAAGCACATAAAACCACCACATGATTGATAATTCGTACTAATCATTAGTGTACTAAAATACCAATTAATGAAAAATGAAAAGGAAAGAAAAGTAAAATGTCTGCATGGGTGACTCATTATAAAGTTTTTCTTTAGATCTTGTGACATTTGAGTAACAACATATTACAATGGCCACTAGTTTTCTTGCACTTAATGGTCCATACATGAGAATGGCCAATGAAGTATGGAAATTTTAGGAAATTGTCTCCGAAAGAGAAGCAACACTTGATTTAGCTGACAAGAACTGTTAATCTGCAAAAAAAGTTATAGGATAGATGTTTAAGTTAAGCCCTTGTTTGAGCTCCATAATTTGGAGGGGAAAAAAAATATTATTTTGGAGTAGTATTTTTTGGAGAATGTATGGTTAAAAAGTAAGGAAAATTTTTGGGTTTATGTGTAATATTATTTTATTGATAAAATCTGTGGTTGGTACAAGGAGAGAAAAATGAATTAAAATTTAATGGGGGCAAAACAGGGGCTAAAAGAAGCAATAATTGGCCATAATACTCAATTATGTGTAACGAGTGTTTGTTGTTTTGTGTAATTTGGATTAAGGCTATATTCCCATAATATTAAGCCTCTCTAGCTACCGAGTATACAAATTTACAGAGAATAATCAGACAAAATGCTTGCATGGAGAGCACTTTCCTTTTATATGAAGGCTTGTGATGTTGCAAAAACATCTTCATCTGCTCGTGTATATTAAATAAGCATGTAATGGGTGTTGTTTTCAATTGTGAACTGCTATATTGCATAATTTTTAGAAGTAGTGTTATATAATGCTGTTATATTGGCTCAAGGCACAGAGTGACATCGTGGTGATTTATGCTTTGTGAGTAGTATAACTGGAATTGTCTTGGGGTGGGAAATTTTAATGATTGAAGAAGAGTAGCTTATAAAAAGATATAATATATAATTATTAGGAAGATTTATTTTTTAATTTTGTTTTGAATGAATTTATTAAAATAGGATTTATTTGGCAGATTAAATGTTTCAATTGATCAAGAACTAGCCCTGCAGTATGTCTATGTATTCATCTTGGTTGGGTTTGCTGAATTTTGATCCTAAAAGTACTTTGTATGAATCTTGAGGGGCTTACTCCTATTTCGTAGTTATGCATATTTTAGGTTTCTGTATGGATGTGGAAAAAGAGTATCGTTGTACTTCTAATATGTGCTGAACATTCTTAGTTTGGTATTTGTTCACTCAGAAAGGAAAAAGCATTTTTGTGAACCAAATGTTGTAAATATTGGCATCCATATGTTGACATGTACCCGTGCTATCAGATAGTTTTGGATGTTTTAGTCACCTTATTTGAGAAAGAGTGTGAGTGCATTTTATTAGTTAATTGAACTTTTTAAAGATTGTTTGAATGGTCTGCATTTTATTCATTTTCTTTTTCTTGATACTTTAGTTTTGGTGATGTTTGCGTGAAGGTGCCTGATATAACCTGTGGCTGAACCTATGAAGTTGCTGAACCCTTTTAGAAGATTATGTTTTCATGACATACATGGATAAATGAATATAATTTCGTTTTCCAAATCACTTACCTTTTGCAATCTAAATTTCACCTGTTCAACAGATCAAGTCAGCTTAGGTTTCTTCGGCTTGGGGGATGCTATGGTGTATCAGGTTATGTCTTGAGTGAAGCAGCTAAAGGATTTCCACTGCTGGAAGAATTGCACTTTCTCTTTGTAAAAAATTGTAACAAGGGTATTGGTCATTCCTGCCCTAGGTTGAGGTCATTTACACTTGGTGAGTCAGAATACAAACGTCCAAAATTCGTATCTAATGAAAATGCACTGGCAATTGCAAAAAGCATGCCGGGTTTGCACCACCTTAGACTTCTGGGAAATAATATGACAAATGAGGGCCTGCAAGCCATTCTCGATGGTTGTCCACTGCTTGAATCACTTGACATCCAGAAATGTTTTAAAGTTGATCTAAGTGGGGATCTAGGGAAAAGAATTACTCAAAAGATCAAAGATTTCGAGCATCCTTATGATTCCTTGGAAGACTACTACTACTCATCCGAGTATTCAGACTTGGACTTGATTGCTGATTATGATTACCATAGTGACCATAGTTTTAATCAAAGTGACTACAATTCTGATGGTGAATATGTACTGTGACTGAGCTTGGAAGCGATCAAGGGTGAGGAAACATTTTTTATATTTTTGCTCCTCAGTATTACTTAGAACCAGATGGTATAACTTACAAAATATTAGATTCATTTTTGTTCTTTAATTCTGTCCAGTACTAAGTCTAAGCATGTCCTTAAAGTGCACTTTCCATTATAGCTGCATTATTAACTTGCAACTAGTCATTATATCTGGCTTGAATTGGAGAAATTTGTTCATTATCTATTGACGACTCGTAATAGTCACAGTTTTTTCCTCCTTTTTTGCAAGGTTTGGTTGGTGGATGTAAAAACCCTTTTTGCCTGTTGATTTTGGAAGATGTAGCTGCTTTTGGAAACAAGTTGCAGCTTAAAGTAATGGAGTTGATTAAAAATATGGTCTGTTTTCCATTCCTTTAGTCTAGTAAATGGAATTTTTATGAATATGCTACTTGTGGCACTTCTGGATGATTCTGTACTCCTATTACCGTTCATAAAGTGTGCCTTGTCTTTATGTTTTATCTTACCATTTTAGTAGCAAATTGTTATGCAGTATTCACTTTCGAGTGAAATTATTTGTGATGGGAAAACGCATTAATGGTATGTTTCGTCCACTGGTATGGTGGACTAGACAATGTTGGAAAGTATTAAGAAAGAAAATCAGTTAAATTATTGTCTATTGTTATGCGTATATCTATTCAACATTATCTAACGTGCCTCGAGGACATCGATGAATGAGGTTTAAAAATGAAACACTCTGGTAAAGGATATGGTACGTGAATTTCAGTTAATGTTAGGGATTGAATTCTTGTACTATTCATCAGAACATATTTAAAATTTGACTGGAAGAGTGTTGAATTTTAATTGAAGGATTGGACTACATATTTAAGTCCTTCCAACTTGATTTCTTACCATTTTATCATAATAAATTAAGACCTACTACTAGTTTTGATTTCTCAATAATGCTTGCTTTTTATGAGCAAAGAATAATGTTATTTGCAATCTCTTATTATCGTACTCGTCTTACACGTGATATTTAATAATTTGATGTATAAGTCAATAAAAAATTATCACATTAATACATTAAATTACTAAATGTTACATGTATGTCACGTAGGACGACTACTTTAGGGAGCGACTACAAATAGCATTACTCATGAGCAAAAGTCTTGAGGCACATCTTGATTTCACAAACTCCGATCCTCATTCTTCAAGAATTGATGTCGGGAGTAATGTCCACAGACGTACAAATTGTTTATGAACCTCACAAAAACATTTCATTCAAATTTATAGCTCAATTAGTGTCATTTTTAATTAAACATTGTTAGTGTTCTTGTACCAAGTCGAAAATCCTATCTGAAATCAACCTTATTCTCTTTCGGGGTTTTCTCTATAAACTCGAAGATTTTAAATGCACGTTACGTCTCTTTCTAGCTACGACGTCGTATCTGGTAGAGGACGAGTAGGTACGATGCAACTTACAGAAGCCTAGGCAAAAGTTAAATGAAGCTGACGATGGAAGGGGCATCAGCTTTTTGGGTTGACCCTGTAAACCTTTCTGCAAATATGCAGCACATGATTGTACCTTTTCTGATGTACAATCTCGAGACACAGGTTAGGGATCCAAAATCTGACCCGGCCCCTTCTAGACATTTATTGTAGGTGGGGTGGGGTTGGGGGGTAGGGGACGGCCACTGCAACTCTATTACTTCCCCAGACACTTCCAAATCCTTCTTCTTTATTGGGACCTGTTGGCAGTACCATTCTTCAATTTATATTTTATTGTAAAAGGTCAAGAATCAGTGTATCAACACATTAATGGCCTTTCTTTTAGATAGAATTAATAATGGCCCTTTAAATTTATTTTATGCCATCTTAGGCCGTAACTCACCTTCCATATACTAACCTTATTGAAGTCAGTTCTGCTAGAAAAATAGGGTCAATACAGGGTTTTTAACACACATACACTTGGCAAATTTCCATTGATAGTTAAAAAAAAAGAACTGTTAATCAAAAATTGCCAAGTCAGTCCCTGAAAATGTTTGCATTTTTCTCGCAGTAGGAAACAAAATATGATCTTTTCTTCATTTTAAGCAATCGTAGCCAAAACCCGTGCAAGCTCCTCCACCGACGTCCATCGACCTCCCCCACTATTTTATTTATCTACTTGATTTTGCTTCTTCATATTATTTAGCCTCTGTTTGATGATCATTGTTTTGAGAAAATTGATTTTTAAATAATGCTTTTTTGAAAAATGTGTAGTTAAAAATTAGAAAACAGTTTTGAATTTACGTGTAAAATATTTTATTGTGTAAATGCGTGTTTAAAAATGAGTGTGAGAATTAAAGAGTTTTATAATAATGGTTATCAAATAGAGATTTAATCTGCCAGTCATTCTTCCACGTCATCGTCCCATAATACTATTTATAGTGAGGACTATCAATAATCGTGTTAAAAGACATACATGATACATATGACAATTTGTTATATGCTGCCTGAAATAATAAAAAATTACCATATTAATGCATTAAATAACAAATTCGTCACTGTATGTCGCATATAACGACTACCGATAGTCCTTACTATTAATAACATTATTCTAAGTACAAGTGTACAAGCAATCTTCCACTCTGTACCCTTGGAGGCATAACCTGCAATTTACCTCATTCACCAAGGTCCAGGGCATGGCAGATGAGGATCGTCAAGGATGCGGCTCATCTTTTTTTTATTAATAACATTATTCTTGTGAAATAGGATCGGTCGTTTCCTCTACCCATCTCTGAGTGAAAGTTTAATTTGTTATCTGCGCTGAAAGTAAATGTAACTACATCTTATTCACTCTTAAATTATCCAAATGAAAATGTCAGTTTTTTTAATAAATCAAAATTTAATATCAATTATAAAATTGAAAAATAAAAATATCTTTTCCTTTTAGGTTCGTCCATAATTACCAATTCTTTTCTTCTACCACTCATAATTGCCATAATTCCTAATCTTTTTGCTTTCCATTCAGTGAAGCGTGCCATCATTTCAGCCACCACAACGATAACGCCTTTTCATTTTGATCCGGATGTAGTTTTAGTCATTTATTGCGACCATAGCTTATCCTCATTTCCCAATTTCTTTAAATAGAAAATAGAATAAAATAAATTAAGAAATTAATAGACGTGCCACGTGGAAAAGACATTGGGCAGTAGTGGGCCAGCTGTTTGCTGCTTTTTGTGGGACATAAATGGGCAGATCTGGTGAGGCTGCATGGTTGGCAGGTGGTCACATGAACATCCCATGTGTTGTCAAATACCAATAGGCTTAGCCCATACAACCCAAATTCCAACCAAGGGTAATTTAGTCATTTGATGATTTAACAAAAGTTTGAGCAATTTCACTTATTAGAGATTTATTGCGCAATTGTAGTAATATGTTTCAGAGAATTATGAAGACCAACTTGTTAATGGAGTAATAATTATGTCATCAATAGTACAATTTCAAAGAGTTATGATGACCAACCATTGTTTTTAACAATTGACCCAAACATCGACCTACAAAAGAAAAAAGAATCAAGGGTCGAATCGAAATCACATGATCCACCCGATGAATTTTTTTTTAGAAAAAAACAAATTTACAAAAATTCAAAAGAAGCATTTTTTGGAAGGGTTTCAAAAATATAATTTGGTGAAATCGTAAACTGGTCAACGATTTTTTCGACAGTTTTTAAAAGAGATGAGTTTTTCTCCTTAATTGGCCCGACTTTGAGCTCAGTTCCCAATTTCACCAGTCGAATCAGCGGTAAAGTAGATTCTAATTACATTGATGAACACAATTTGAGATCCAGGCTAATAAGCTAGAAAATACATGCATGATGCAACCATCAGGCCTAAAAATCTGTCTTCCAGTTAGTATTCTTTACTCAAAAATGTCATTTCCAGTATTAATACTAAACAGATAGAATAACCGTCTCTTTTACTATCTCTAACTTGAAAAAAGTATTACGAGAGATGAAATTCCGAATGTCTTTAATGCCGAATAAGTGATCGACATTACTGTAATTATTATCCATCAATTATAATATCTTGCTTGGTTACAATTATTTATTATTCGAGATCAGAATTTGAAAATTTCTAGTAAGAATCAATTGGAAGAAAACAAAGGTAAACGATGTGGGCTTGTTGGGGTCAAAACATGAAGCTTTCTACATGATGCCGATTCCCATTGTCTCCTAACCGAACATTTGCTTGTAACTTGCAACTTACTAGAATCATGACTTTTTCTCGAATCAACTTTCTTTGAATAAAACAGAATAATAAATAAAATTTAATGAATTCTTTTTATAATATTATGCAACATTATTCAATACGACCAAACATTAAAAAATTCTATAATATTGTTCAGAGTTATCTAATTTTCTTTTCAAATATACCAAAAATAACGCAAAATCGACAACTCAATCCTTGATTCTAGTAAACTTGCTGGAAGGCACTTGTAGCTATGAATATCACATTAGAACCATTGAATATTTTCTCTCTTTTTTTGGGATAGAACCATCGAATATTATTTTTGAAAGATTCTTAGGTAAATCCCCAATTATCGGTGTCAACAACGAACCAATACAAATGGAATATATCTTTGTTTCCTACAAGTAAAAATGTATAACATAAATAAATTATTCATCACCACTAGAGTTAAATACCAGTCTAAGTAACATTAGGTTATGATTCATTTAATTACAAAGTTACATTACTTATTTAATTGAACATATAAAGTGTAACAACATAAATCGGTACTCTCGTACGACTTATGCTAAATAATATTATTATTAATAAATATGAAGCTAGGTTAAATTTTCAAAAATTGAAAAGGACTTGAATGCACATTAATGGCGAATTTAATAATATATTCATCATATAGACTTTGGACCGTTTTATATACATGCCTATTTAAGTAATATTCGGCTACCTGTCAATAAAATGGCAGCTCAACTTAATTATATGTATAATAATTGCATTTAAAATATTATGATGCGAAACTCAAATTTATGTCAAAATATGTACTCTTCCTCTTTTTTTCCCCTCTAAACATACTTCAATATTTTTTTTTTTTAATAAAAATACTAATCTTAGAATCATCCTCCTAACCAAAATATGCCACGTGGCAGTCGCTGAAGCACGTTCAGAAGATATTAAACGGTGTCGTTTGCTGCAGCAGTACCTTCTTATCGAGAGACGTCGATGTTTTGGATGTTCGGATTCCGGGTACACCCGGTGGCGTAACGGATCGAATCAACGCGAAATTCAACCCTTTGAAAAATGGGTGAGACTTTATATCCGCGGCCCCTCGCTTCGACCCGAGTCGCTTACTTGGGTCCTTGTTGAGCAACCCGGAAATTAAGTTCCGGGCATACATTTCGGACAAACCGGACGAGCCGCCGGAGGGGAACGTTAAGGGCGATTTTATGATGTTACGCAGCGTAGTCTCATTGGATGCACCCGCAAATGGAGTCCTTCCATAAATCATTTCATAAATAAAGATCCCGAGGGCCCACCAGTCCACTGAGTTACCATGGGACCTACCGGAGGCTACTTCAGGTGCCACGTACTCATGGGTCCCAACGAAGGAACATGACCGGGCGCTGACCGGCTCCGCCACGAACAGCCGGTTGCCGGACAGTGTCTGAATCTTCTTTGACCGGAACAGACGGTTGGAGATGCAGGAGAATGGTGACAATTTTCGGGAGCTGTAATCTGCTTTCGGTGACGATAAGGGGTCAGATGAAAAGTCAGGTGATTCAACGGCTGGGATTGCATCAGAGCAAAGGGAGAGATCAAAGTCAGTGAGCATAATGTGACCGTCGGATTTAACCAACACATTTTCCGGCTTCAAGTCTCTGTACACTATACCCAACAGATGCAGGTACTCCAGCGCCACCAAAACCTCCGCCGCATAAAACCTAGAAAACAAAGATAAAGATTTCGTAAGAAACAAAGAAAAATTCTAAGATTTCTTGCAAAAGAAAAATGCCCTGAAATGGTATGATAAAAGTCTCTTTCATCAGATTTCAAAAAACGCAAAAGGGGTAAACTTTTATGAATGAAAATTTGCATGAAAGGTCATTTTTAGCTTAATATAATAAGCATGCAGAGAATCAAATTAATCAAGAAAATTACATTCTAATGATTATCTTTAATTCTGTTTAGCCTTTCAAGAAAAAATTGCTCAGCTTTTCAGTGCTGAAATTAAATTACCTGGCTGAGGAGAGAGAGAAGCGTTTGTGAGGCTGTTTATGTCTCAAAGAATGCAAATCACCTCCAGAACAATACTCCATAACAACACAAGAGAAACGGGAGGCTTCAAATTCAGCGTAAAGTGTAGGCAAAAATGGATGATCCAAAAGTCTTAAGATTTTTCTTTCAATCTCAGCTCTCTGTGTTTTCTTCTTTAATGCCAACACCTCATTGTCCACTACTTTCATGGCGTAAAGACAGTCTTCCTCCGCCGCATCGCGGAGGCGGCAGAGGTAGACTCTGCCGATATCTCCGCTGCCGATCTGGTTTACCAAGCTGAAGTCTCTGAAGCTTAGCCCTGTCTTTGAGCGGATGGCTTGAAATGAAGAATCCGATGAGCGGTGGGGCTTCAGCGTTAGCGGCTTTTCCGGCGAGGTTGTGGGAAGGTCGAAAGATAAACGGCTAAAACTGGTGGCTGTTTCACTACTCATTGAACTTTCGTCGGAATTTCTGGGGAAATCTAACATTTTGTTGAGGATTTCATGAACGATATATAGAATTGTACAGAAAGTTGAACGAGATTCCAAATAGGAGTCTTGGAAAATGGGCTAGAAAACAATGTATATGATCGGGAATCAGATACGAAATATGGATGAACAAACTGTTTAAAAAGATTAAAAGGAATCGATGGTGTAATAAGCAAAGTCAAAATTTTACACTCAAAAGAGTTGGACAAAGCCTATGGCCAAGAAAGATTAAATAGAGTTTTCCCAAAGAAAGATGGCAGTCTTTAATTGCCTAACTGAATTAGGGTTTCCGTACACACAGATAAAGTGGAGAAGATAGAAATAAGAATTAATACGGCTTATGTGTGTATTAATGGCTTTAGAATTGAGATGGATGGGTGGAAAATTTGGTGTTATTTAATAGAAGAGAAAATGCACTTTGTTCCCAAACTTATTGTATCAATAACAAATTGGTTCGGCTTAACTTTTCATTCAAGTAGGATTAGGCTCCGTTTGGTCGACGGAATCGAATTGAGTACCAATGAGAATCTAAAAAAAAAGAATTATTGGTTCCATATTCAACAATAAAATCAAATCGAAACCATACCAACCGATTGAAAGTAGACAAAAATAAAATATGAAATCACTTGTCATTCTCGTAATTTAATAATAAAAAATCCATTAAACAAAACAAACAAAAATTCAACTTCAATGCTCAAGATAAACTGAGAAAGGTGAAAAAATGATGAACTATTTAACGTCGTCATAATAAACTGTAAAAATATGAATCAAAATCTAATTTCTCGAGAAAACTCGTAAAACAATATATAATTCAAAAATACATATAGTGTTTATAAGTTGATTAGCTTTAATGATAAGGAGAAGATCATAAATCTTGATTGTTTTCCGAAATAATGAGAAATTTGAGTTCTCATGAAATATTTAATGAAAATAATAATTTTTTTTTTCTATTAGAGTTACATTAAACCTATGAATTTGTAAAGCATCTATAAAATGATTTAGGTTAGAACTTTGATTACCTATTAGATTTTGATGTAAAAAAGAGAAAAGGAAGCGTGTTTGAATATTTGGTGCATCTTGGTGTAATGCACTAACAAAATAGAAATTTAGGAGAACTAAATTCACTATTGATTTTCAAGGTAGCACCAAATAGAAATTCAAGAGAACTAAATTCACTATTGGTACTAGATGTATGGTCCGAACTGATCCATTTAGTAGAGGAATCGAAGTCAGATCGATTGATTCTATCTGGTTCTGATTCGATTTCACTTGTTCTAGAAAAAATGCACACCCCTACATTTAAATATTGTTATGTAACTGTTCGCTGTATTAAAAGTGGTTATTTTAAAGGTTTGAGTCAAAATGATTACTTATTTTTGGATCAATAATGCTTAATGATGACATGAACTATTCTCTAAAAAAAGAAATGGCTAAACGAAATTGGCCATCTCATATATTTGGCAATTGAATTTGGAGATTCTCGCTAAATGAACTAATTATGTGACAAGGCAATGGGACAAATAAGATCGATCTCATGCCCTTCTCAAGACTTGAATTAGAATCAATATCTGACATAACAAGAGATTCCAAATGAAATAGCAAAGAGAGAATGACTTGTCTTCAAACGTGATAGGTTTTATTATTATTTTTATTTTATTGTGTTAAAAAAATAGTGTGATTACGATTGCACAAATGATGAAAACTATTAGAATTTATGTTATATATACAAGTCTTTTGCATGTCAAATTTTATAAAGATGGGGTTTAATAATCTGAAATGAAACTTGTTTTCATAAAGGTCGTGAGACATTTAGTCAATATTGATCATTCATGATCGCTTATTAAACCATGATGATCTACTAGGGACTAATTTGCTACTATTATAATAGGTTGGAGACTGATGGTGCAATTTTTCTGTAAGAATGAGTTATGGACTGTGGAGGGCAATAATTTAAATTCTCAATTAAATAATATTAATTTGACTTTAGTGTAAAATTAGTGTAGAGTAAGGTTAACGTATGAACACTATAGTAATTATTTTGACCTTTGAGTCAATGTTAGGCACGTGAGAAACTGTGTCGCACGTGCAGTGGTGATTTTTATGGGTTATGCTGACGTATATATGGCGACACGTGCGAATGTGTGCCTGTGTAGTTGGCGCGTGTCAAATGGGAAGACATTGCACCATCTACAGTCTACAGACAGAATGTACAGTGCGCGTGGTTTGGACTTGAACATGAAAATAACCTTTCAATGCAAAGACGAAAGTACCCCTGTCGAAATTTGTGGTTTCTTTTTGATTCAGTGAGATGATCGTACTTTTTTGTAATTTGGATGTTACCTCAAAGTAAGGGCCCTATCCACGCAATGGTCTCGATTTTGATACCACACAAAATAATGTACAAATAACTTAATTCAGTCGAAACCATTTTTTCTTATATTTAATAAAAGTCAGACTGGACATTTATTTGAATCGACTTAAACTAGAGTCAAAGTAATGAAAATAATTATTCAATATAAACTATTTTTATTTCTACACAAATTTAGAAAATGTAGTTAATATAATTAAAAATATAAATTTTACTTATATTTTGTTAATATATTTCTACATTAAATAATAATGCATGAGTAGTTCATATTTATTGATAAGAAGGCACAATAAGAGGGTATTTGGTGGGGGATTAAAATTAGATTTTTAGTAGATTTTAAAATGTGTGGTTGAAAAGTTGTGGGACCCATGAAAGATGTGATTAATATTGATTGTTTGACTTTAATTTGAATTGAAATCAGATTTTAATTCGGACAAAACATGGGCTAAATAAAGGCACGTTAGAAAACTAAACACAAGAAATTAAAGTATAAAAAGTAAATTTCAAATAATTAGCTTGAATTAAAATCCTTGTCTTTAAAATTGAGGTCGGCCACATTATTAACTCGCTTGAATTAGATGTCTTGTCTTGATAGAGCACATGAGTACTTATTTGGTTTGTGAGATTTTGGAGCCACACAAGATGTTTGGTACAACCTATATGTTTTAAAATGTCTCATGCTTCGACGCGCAATACTGAAAATAATTGTAATATTACAATAACGTTCTATATTGTTCAATCTAATGGCCAAATAATTGATGTTCTTGATTCGTTATTCTCGACGATGTCCCGTGAGGTTTCGTACATAGGCCCTAATGTTTTAACCAAACAAAACACATCCTGCACCCATACACAACTTGTGAGACTCTTGCTTTTCCTCGTGGCCCCATTCCACTCCATAAATAATGCCCACTTTATAACTTTATTTGTATTTTGGTGAAATTTGTTACAAATTATTAAGATTGTGCACATGATTGATTGAAGATTATTTCAATTTCCAATATTATGATTACTCCCTCCAATTTTCTCACCAATATATATATATATATATAATATTTTGGCACGTTAAATAATATCATAAATACCACATCGATGTTAACTTTCGTATTTTTAGGGCTCGTTTGTTATGACCTTTTGTAGACCAACTACTTATTTTTGTTTGGAAAATAATTTCTAAAAGGGCTTCTTATTTCAAAGTGGACTCTCTAAAAATTATTCTAATTAAAATAAATATGTTCATAGAATTAGTCAAATATATTTAAAAATAGCTTTTAAATCTCAAAGACTCACATTTCTCAAAAGTCATATCAAACGACCATTAGTTCCACTCTTAAGTCAAACGTTTGAATCTATTATTGATTTAAACTCACTTTTTATATCATACACTGAATGTCTAACTATATTATATATAGATCGAACTTTTGCGAGTCGACTTCATGCTAGCACACCATGAAGAAACTTTATATCTATTAGACAACAAGATATTGGGGGATATATATTTTGAGGTAGCATTTTATTTGAAAACAAAAAAGAATAACACATTAAATTTAAAATCCTAACTAGCTAAAAAAGAACAAAAAGCATGAATGACATGTCATCAAGATTAGAAGCAAAGGGGGTTTCCTACCGTTGGAACTCATAAGGGTAGTGCCTACGTGGCCCTGTTCAAACAACATTATCCATCTCATAATATAAGACTAGGGTCCATTATAGGAACATATCATAATTGTCCAATTTTAATGCTATATCACAAGAAAGGAAAATGGTGGGAAAAGGCCCCTTATTGGTATTTCACAATGAAATAAAGGCAGCCAAAAGTTGGACGAAATTATTACATATAAAATTAATCCCTCCAAAACCAATTTTTTTTATGCTTGTTTGTTTGTTAGTTTTCAAAGTCAATCTCAAATTTTCTCCTTCCAAGAAAAACAAACCCCCTTTTTATTGGTAAATGAAATCACATGAATTACTATTCGATAAAATTACATCATTACTAATTATAGTTGTATAATTAGTCTTCTATTACTTAAATTGTCTAAGTGAATGATAAAGCATCACACTGTGTGATGCGAATAGATAATTTTATAGAATTTAGTTTTGTTTCCCAACTCGAAAGGCCCTTTTTATTCTGATCGGCCAAGAGCATCTTCTCGAGTAATAAGCTTCCTCATAATGCATGTAAATTTGAAGTGATATATTTTGATGAGGATTACCATATAATTTAAAGTAGATTTGAAACAGTTTAGTTATTAGAAATTTGATTCTGCCTCCAAAATGAAAGATTGGTAGCCAACTTGTTGGAGACTCCATGTAATTTTTCCTAATATTGGCTCTCAAATGTACGTATATTGAGGATTCGTTTTTCACGAATACTTTTTTTTTTTTTTTTTCCTTTTAGTACAAAAGTTTTTCTAGCAGTTATTTTAAACCAACTTTCTCAAAAATTTATTGTAGTCAGATAAAATATTTTCAAAGTATTACATAAAGATTTTTAAAAATAGCTTCTTAATTTTAAAAATAATTTTTGGCTTTTCAATAGTTTTACCAAACAAACCTTAAGTGTGTGCATATATTTATAGAGAGAGGGAGGGGGCGGGGGGGGGGGGGG
>CAIGRP010059622.1:0-12194 GCA_903798385.1 Fraxinus cuspidata | reverse complement strand
AGTATGATGTGATGGGCATTGGACCTTTGATTCCTTCTGCATTTTTAGATGGGAAGGATCCTTTGGACACCTCATTTGGAGGTGATCTCATACAGAAGACAGTAGATTACATGGATTGGTTGAATTCAAAAGACAAATTATCTGTTGTTTATGTAGCGTTCGGAAGCTTTTCCGGTTTACCTAAACAACAGACCGAAGAGATTGCTAAAGGATTGATCAAAAGCCAGAAACCATTCTTGTGGGTTACTAGAGAAGAGAGCACGCTAAGTTTTATGAAAGAACTTGAAAAACAAGGTAAGATTGTACCATGGTGTTCCCAATTGGAGGTTTTATCACACCCTTCTGTGGGCTGTTTTTTGACTCACTGTGGGTGGAATTCTTGTATTGAAAGTTTGGCTTCTGGGGTGCCAGTGGTGGCATTTCCACAGTGGACTGATCAGCTTACGAATGCAAAACTTATACAAGATTTTTGGAAGACTGGCCTGAAATTGGCTGCTGTAGATGGAGGAATTGTAACTGCGGAAGAGATTGCGAGGTGTTTAGAAATTGTCATGGGAGGTGGAGAGGGAGGANAGTGGTGGCATTTCCACAGTGGACTGATCAGCTTACGAATGCAAAACTTATACAAGATTTTTGGAAGACTGGCCTGAAATTGGCTGCTGTAGATGGAGGAATTGTAACTGCGGAAGAGATTGCGAGGTGTTTAGAAATTGTCATGGGAGGTGGAGAGGGAGGAAAAGATGTGAGAAAGCAAGCTCAACAATGGAAAATTCTGGCTAAGGAAGCAGTTAAAGAAGGTGGTTCTTCCAATGTGAATCTTAAGGTTTTCATCGATCAGATTGTTGGATCAAACCAACCATTTTCCGGTTAATTCAAAACTGTCCTCTCCTATCTTAATTATTGATTCAAAGGCATATTGATGCAACACGGAAACATCCACAAGTCAACTCAAGAAGAAAAATAATTGAAAGAAATCTGGATTTTTAGTAGTTTTTATATGTTATGAGTTTGCTGTTCTCTCAATGCTATCTTTTACAAGTTTATTTAGATTAAGAATTAGAATTTTATATGTTATGATTTTTTTTTTTTTTTATTTTAGTAGTAACTTACTTTTGCATCCAAATCTGATTGAATTAGAATTTGTGAACAGAAGCTTCACGAGAGGATATTAATTTCTTTCAAATGAACATAATGAGTGTGATTATGTGAGAATGCGTGGCAAGATATTTATTTACTAGCTCGCCTCGAATATTCAGTTTAATTAGGGGAAATTGTAGTGCAGTCCCAAAAGTATCACTTAATTACATATTATACTCATAAGATTGTGGACTTCTAGATGGTTTTGATAGCCTCTCATGATTTGTCACTAATTCTAGATTTTTGAATGATCATGAAGTATAAAGATGAACTTGTACTCGAGCATCGACCATATATCTGAGTGGAGTTTAACGTTTATATGCTAGATTATAGAGGATTTTCTTTTTTCAATTTTAGAAAAAAAAAAAATTATCTTTAGTGTTACTTCCCCTTTCCTTTCTATAAGTTTTGAAAGAAAAAAAATATTTGAAAGAAATCTGGATTTTAGTAGTTTTTATATGTTATGAGTTTGCTGTTATCTCAATGCTATCTTGTACAAGTTTATTTAGATTAAGAGATTTACTTGGATTGAAAGCCCTCCCCCTGTATGAAGGGGCTTTAGATATAGTCTACTGACATGCTTGAATATATGAAATAAATTGATATACTCTTTTATCCTAAAAGTATTTGATAAAACAATAGCAAATTTCTCATTCCTGTAGGGCTTAGATCTTTTGTTGTTCAGGAGAATATTAGCAAATAAGGAAATGTTCAGGAGAATATTAGCAAATAAGGAAAAAAAAGAATATAACGCACAAATTAAATGGATTGAAAACCCATAAAGAATCCGTAAAGAGATTTAAAAATTATCTTATTTGCTAAATATAAATTTTCATACGAATATCTAAGTATTCAAAATATAAAACAATTCTAACTCGAAAATATAGAACTCTTTCTCTCATTTATTTTATCACAATTAAAACATCCCCTTGTTTTTAATTATGGGAGGTGGAGAGGGAGGAGAAGATGTGAGAAAGCAAGCTCAACAATGGAAAATTCTGGCCGAGGAAGCAGTTAAAGAAGGTGGTTCTTCCAATGTGAATCTTAAGGTTTTCATCGATCAGATTGTTGGATCAAACCAACCATTTTCCGGTTAATTCAAAACTGTCCTCTCCTATCTTAATTATTGATTCGAAGGCATATTGATGCAACACGGAAACATCCACAAGTCAACTCAAGAAGAAAAATAATTGAAAGAAATCTGGATTTTTAGTAGTTTTTATATGTTATGAGTTTGCTGTTATCTCAATGCTATCTTTTACAAGTTTATTTAGATTAAGAGATTTACTTGGATTGAAAGCCCTCCCCCTGTATAAAGGGGCTTTAGATTTAGTCTACTGACATGCTTGAATATATGAGGGCTTAGATTTGTCAGGAAATTTTAGCCAATTCCCTTTATTTCTATTCACCCGTATGATCTTTTGTTGTTCAGGAGAATATTAGCAAATAAGGAAAAAAAAGAATATAACGCACAAATTAAATGGATTGAAAACCCATAAAGAATCCGTAAAGAGATTAAAAATTATCTTATTCGCTAAATATAAATTTTCATACGAATATCTAAGCATTCAAAATATAAAACAATTCTAACTCGAAAATATAGAACTCTTTCTCTCATTTATTTTATCACGATTAAAACATCCCCTTGTTTTTAATAAACTTATGACACTTCAACTCTTCATTCAAGGCTCATATATTTGATAATGACTTAACATATATAACACACCAAGTATAGAAATATAAGCATTTTTACACTCCTATATACTAAACTAAATTGGTAACACCCCAAAGTTGTGGTACACGTGAGATAGCGTTTTTCTGGTGCTTTATTTATTTAGTACTTATTAAGGATTTTTTGCACACTTGTCCTTGTCCAACTTTTCCATTTCACAAGTACTTATCATTATTGCACGAGTCATCGGCCTTTTCAATAGCATTTCCAGTGATAAATATCGTGTAGAATCAAAGTGTTCGTGAAACATTTAAAAATAATGCGGAAATTTTAAAGGATTTTACTTCCAAAACATTTCAATTTTACCTTTTTCTAATAACAATCTAAAAACGCATTGATGAGAATTAATCTACTATTAGGTACATAATCGATCGTGTTTCATAGTAGAAAACGAATAACCATATTTAAGAATAATGACCATACAAATTTTTGCTAAAAAGGGAAGTTTTAGACAGAGAATTATGCAACCAGCTTCCAATATAATTCTCGAAATTGCTACCAGATGCAATGCTTTGGAACAATTTTTAAGACCTGACACATGAAAATAAAAAAAAAATAAAAAATTTACAGAGCGGAAAAAAATTAAACTTTTAATAAATTACCCTCAATAGTTCAGTGTTGTTCTAAAGACTCTCTTTAAGGGATATACAGGTGGCAGCTCGATTGGTTTTTAGGGGCCTCAAGATGGATCGAAATGGTATAAATTATTTTACATAGTTAATTCAATACATAAAAATAAATCCAGATCAAGTTTCTAAATCCACACAATTAACATAAATTAAGAAATCAAATTGCTAGTAATTATACACACAAATCGCCAAATGAAGAAAAGCGAAAAAGAACGCAAAGGGAAATTAAACCCATGGATGGTGCGCAAAAGGATCTTGGAGCTTTTTGAAAATTCCAGATAGTCGTAGTTTGAGGATTCAATTTTGCCAGAGAAAGGAGGAATATCGGTGGTGATGATGAAAGGAAATGACGATAGCTAACTGTGAGATTTAGGGATTATAGAAGGTAATTAAGGGTGTTTCAGAGAAGTTTTTATGAATTCTATAGTGTTTTAATAGATAGATTTTGACGTTGGATTAATTCAAACTAAAAATCACGATTAGTTGTCAAAAAGATTTGTCAAGTTCATGGGTAGAAGCAATCACAATACAAAGAGCGCATAAAAAAAGGGAAAGAGAACTACAAGTGAGGATCGAAGTAAAAAATTGTACATAGATTCATTGCTCAACAACAAGGGGCAAAGATTTTCGAGGCAATTAAGTAATATTTCTTTAAAATTATTCAATTGCTATAATCTTTGGCGGTTGGCATAAATCCACGATGATTAATATTTATTTAACCTATAATTTTTTTGAGTTGAAAAAATAGAGGAGAGAAAAACAAGTCTCACAGTAGAACAACATATAAATAAATCTATCACTACCTCTACTTGACTTGGTCAAGATTTTTTTTTTTTTTATAAAATTTGTACTAACATAATTAGAAAGTTGTATTAGACTATTAGTTCAGAAGAAAAAGATTTCTTTCAGTTTTTACTGTGAATACTTTATATAGCGACATGTAGGTTTTCCTATATCAATGTTCAAATAAAGAGTTGAGAAAATAAACAAGGTAAACAATTTGCAAAAATAAAAATTAGTCTTTCTTTATTAACAATACTATAATGAGCAGCTCATATAGTAAAAGATTCACCGACTCTTTGTAGTCCTAGCGTTTTAGCTTGCAAGCTGCATTGTTCAGATTGTAGCATGATACAGAGAGAGATTTGTTTATTTACATGTCCATCCAACCAGATGGTGAAGGAGAACAAACATACCACTAACTGCCTAAGATAGATCATGTTGATCGTTACGGAATATTAGAAGTGCATGTCATCCGAATTTCCTATAAATTTTTGAACACAAACTTGCCCTCTGGACAATTATTGAATCCATTAATTTTTTTTCTTTGACTGTTGGAATATTTGGAGCTATGCTTCGTAGTTCAGAAAATACCATCATTTCCAACATCTTATCATGCCTTAGAAAGCACTCAATCAGCAGAATATCTTTCGATTCATCACTGAATATGCAAAATTCAATCCTCCTAAGGTGTTCTACCAAACATAAAGTTACGGTGTCTGGCCAACGAATTAGAGCTACATCCCCTGTTGGAATAGATACCCAAGTGCTTTTGAAGTAAGCATATTGTTGAAAAAAAAAATTAGCGTGTTAGAAAATTTTTTATTTGCTTCTTAATCTAGAAAACAAATATCTTACCAAAAGAATGGCTAGCTCTTTAAGTTGGAAAGCCCTTTCAAGGACGACCGATAATATTTGGGGATCACGAATCCTCAGCTCCAAAGTTGTCACATATTCAAACACAGAATTCAATGGATTTGGTGCAGCCTTCGATAAAATAAAAGAGAGTATGAGAAAAATATACTAAAACAACTAATTCTATTATTAGAATGAGTGTCCAATGTTAGATTTTACCAGTATAGCATTTTGTGACAAATTGAGGGACTTCACACTGCTGAAACTGTTCATAAAATTGCACACTTCTTCCCGATCTTGCACATTCTCTAAAATAAGAATTTCCACTCTGGCAAGAAATTTAAATTTCTTCATCAAGTTGAACTTAAATGACTTACCTTGGTACTTAAAAAATTCTAGTTTCGGCACATCAGTAGAAAGTTTAGTTTCCAACATATCATCATTACCAGATTTGGAAGAGAAATTTTTAAGGTCTTGCATGGTAATATCAAAAACTTTTGTGTCACTGTGAACCAAATAACAATAACTCTTCCAAAGATTTACAGCCTTCGGAGAACAGTTTCATGAAATCACTACCAGGTAAGATTAAATCATTTGAGTGGAACACCTTTAGATTAAGTAGGGATACAAGTGCAGGGACATCAAAAACAATATGTCCTCTAAGCTTCAGCACCACAAGTCTTGTTGATGTCAACACATCTTGTGGCAATCTTCCATTAGATGCATTTTTTCCCATCCAAATATCAATTTCCTTCACTTGCTTTCATAACGCAGCATGAATCATTGCCTGAATAGCACTATCACAAAATTGGAAGTGGCATATGAGGCTATATTTATCAATGTGGTTTAGAAGGAAAATTTGTCTTAAACCGAACATTCCAAACTCTAAACTATATTCCCGATAACTCCTGTCACTACGTTTCAATGAATCATCCAATACTATATTAGGGAGAGTAAGGGGAAGTTTTATCCATATCCTGGATCAAGTGGAGATTGCAACATATGACTTAGTTGTCAAGTTTTGACAATATACATAGATAGATATCATCATGTAGTGAACTTATGTGAGTAGAAATACATTTTGAACCATGAGATTTGGGTGTTCTCAATCTCGAATCCTAGAATAATTAATATATACACGGGACATTAGTTTCAGAAAAGCAAACATGGCTATTAGGAAATGCTAGGGAAAAGAACGAAAGTCTCACAATACGAAGCTGGCGTTGGCGCTGCTGTCGATGGAGGAGGTGGAAGTGTGATACCATTTTGTTAAAAAACTTTAGGGAGAGTAAGGAAAATGTTTATCCATCTCCTGGATCGAGTGGAGATTGCAACAGATGACCTAGTGTCAAGTTTTGACAATAGACAGAAATATATCATCATGTAGTGAACTTATGTGAGTAGGAGTACATTTTGAACCATGAGATTTGGGTGCTTCGATCTCAAATCCTACAGTAATTAACATATACACAGGCCATTAGTTTCAGAAAAGAAAACATGGGCTATTAGGAAATGCCAGGGAAAATAACGAAAGCCTAACAATACGAAGCCGGCGTTGGCGTTGTTGTGGTAGATGAGGTGGAAGTGTGATACCATTTTGGTAAAAAAATAAATAAATTGAAATTGACTTGAGGTTGAGAGCTGATTTAAAAAAGAAAAAGAAAAAGGAATTTAAAACACATAACAAAGAAATTGAACATAACTCATTCAAAACTAGTTCATGACAATTACAAGTGTGGAAAACTTAAATCAGTTTCCTCAGAGAAAGTCAAGACATGTGAGGCTTCCTGGATGGAAGCTATCCAAAATCACTTGAAATAGTGGCCAAAACAACTATAGAAAATGATGGATCAGCAATAGAGGAATCTAACATAAACCCAAAATATGTTATTAACTGTTATTTTTCTAGTTTGATGCTTCTTTCTATCCCTTCCCATGCTCTGTTTATGCTTGGGCTTACTGTTACCAGTGTAACTTTTCTCATTTTCTAGTTGGATTTCTGTATAAATTTTATAAACCCTTAAGCAAGTTCTAAGTCTTTTCAATTCGAAGCTGCAGCTGCTGTCAACTTAGTTGATGAAGAAAAACCTACTGATGTATACTCAAAAATTACAATGAATATGTTGATGATCGTCTAAGTTTCTGTTACTCCAAAGTTAAGAATTTTCCTTAAGGATTTGACAGAAGCCTTTTTTCTACTCTTACGTAGTGGTAAACTTGATTGTTGCTCCTAGACTTTGATTCCTGTAATAGAAAATAAACATTGCTAGATGTACAATCATTAGGGAGATTACTACCTCTCTAATTAGTGTGGGGTCCACTAATTAGAGAGGTTGTAAAACTTACCACCTTCTAATGATTGTACAATTTGATTTTTCATAGAAAAATAAAAAATTACCAAACCCCCACCTGTACACCAATGAAAAAACTACAGCAACTTCGTCAGTTCATCTACTTTGAATCTTGTGTACTCACAATGCACCAATGATAATACTATAGAAACTTCGTCTTCTTTGACTCACAAACGTCATGTGTCATGATCATCAATCTGCTATAAAATCCAAACCAAGCCAAGCCAAGCCAAGCCAATCCAAGCCAAGCCATACACTACTTCACACACAAACAAATTACAATTTCCAACATGGTGAATTGCCTAAAAACCTACTGATGTATACTCAAACATTACAATGAATATGTTGATGATCGTCTAAGTTTCTGTTACTCCAAAGTTAGGAATTCTCCATAAGGATTTGACAGAAGCCTTTTTTCAACACTTACGTAGTGGTAAACTTGATTGTTGCTCCTAGACTTTGATTCCTGTACTAGATTCAGGACACAACCTTCTGCCTATAACTTCTAATGGAATCATTCACTGATATATTTATTGTCACTAACTGTACGTAATTGTATTATCCAAGATTTCATGATTGGAATAGAAGTATATAAGATATAGGGCACAGAATAATGGAGTCACTTGAAATTTAGTGCAAAATGCTGAAAACACCCTGTGGTTACAAGTGCTTTAGCCTTTCCAATAGCCCTCTACCAACTAAGTGTTGACAATGGATAACCAAAAGTTGGAGGACTTGATATGAACTTTGAAATAAAAATCAGAGTCAGAGTTTCTTCTACTCAAATTCATCCACAAGCACACAATACTCTAACCTCATACTATGAACATAGAGAAATTTGTTCCTCTCAAACTAATCCATGACAATTACATGTGGCAAGCTCAAATCTGTTTCCTCAAAGAAAGCCAAGACATGTGAGGCTTCCCGGATGGAAGCTATCCAAAACAACTGTAGAAACTAATGGATCACCAATATAAGAGTCTAACATAAACACACAATATGTTATTGAATTTTATTTTCTAATTTGATGCTTCATTCTATCCCTCACCGGGACAATAAGTGACTGATCAACTTACTTTTGCTTAAAAGTAAAACAACAGAAACACACAACTCAACAGTTTTAGTTTTACTTATAACATAAATTATAGATGTATTAGTATGCAATTGAATCCATATCTAATTGTAAATCTGCATTCAGCATGCCTAACTTGTTGAGATGCAAAAATTAAATAATAGATTCATCTAACTATTCATCTTGAATTGAATTATCAGACTAGAAATTTAAAAGTGAAAATTGACTGAAACTATGCATTTAACCACGATCCGACAATTAGCACATCACCAACCAAAAAATTAAGTAAATTGAACAATTAAACATTACTAATGTTGTGCTTTGACCCAAATTTTAGTGGGTATTGGAATCTAAATTAGAGTAGTCTTAAAAAGATCAAAATTACGGATCAGAGGAAAAAAATCGTCACATTTTCGCTAGCGAGCCTAGCGCTTGCTGGACACTCGAAAATCGGTAGAAAACAACCAGAGATTTGGTCGCTCGCTTGAAGCTGCCATGTCGCTCGCCTATCGCTCGAGCAACAGGCTTTTTCGGCCAGGCTCATTTTCGTTTTTTGACGCAATTTTGAACTCCCATTCTTCTACAACTTGTTCTCTATGGTTCATATATATATATGTGTGTGTGTGTGTGGCACGACTTGTTTAGAAATTAAGAAGATTCATACAACATCTTTAGAGCTTTAGATTTCAATTGAGATCTTGTAAACACAATTGCTATTGATTATAGCTCTTATGTCCATGATTCTTTCTCGTATTGGGTTTCCACGTAATCTTGGTGTTTATTTTCTTTTTATTTATTTCATTATCATCATTATCTTGTGATCCAAAAGCATAACAACTAAACATCCTCCATAGTTTGAGCATGTTTTACAACACTGAAAAACATACAATATAAAGAAAATATCAACCAAATACGTAATCAACAAACTTGAGGACGATTAAGAAGGTGTAGAAACCGCGCAAATTAATTAAGATAAATTAACTCAAAAGAATAGAATCAACTTACTTTTGCGTCCAAATCCGATCGAATTAGAATTTGTCAACAGAATCTTCACAATGGCGAGAGGATATTAATTTCTTTCAAATGATTATAAAGAGTGTGATTATGTGAGAACGCGCGCCAAGATATTTATTTACTATCTCGCCTCGAATATTCAGTTTAATTAGGGAAAATTGCAGTGCAGTCCCAAAAGTTTTACTTGATTACATATTATACTCAAAAGATTGTGGATTTCTAGATAGTCTTGATAGCCTCTCATGATTTGTCACTAATTCTAGATTTTTGAACGATCATGAAGTATAAAGATGCACTTGGACTCGAGCATCGACCATATATATCTAAGTGGAGCTTAACAATTATATGCTAGATTATAGAGGATTTGTTTTTTTCAATTTTAGGAAAAAAATTATTTTTAGTTTTATTTTCCTTTCCTTTTGATAATAAACATGAGACAATTTGCATGCACGTACCTTAACATGCACTAGAATTTCATCACGACCTCGTATAGGTTATTTTAAATTCTTTCATCACTTTTTCAATGGTGATACTTTTTACCAACTATTGAATATTATGTTCTAATTGTCATGGCCTAGTACCTAAAGTTTCCTTTCCAAATTCTTTTTCCCTTTTATGAATGGTGATAATTGTAGCTGTAGGATTGATTTTTGTTAAAAAAAAAATTGATTGATAGGAAATAATACGGGACAAAATTGGTTGATTCTAATTCTTTTGTCCTGTTAAACTCTAAAAAAGGGGTTAAATTGTAAAGTAGAGAAGAAAAAAGTTAAAATAAGATTGTCTTTACCTCCTACTGGCCTACAACCTATGTGAGATAAAATTTCTCCCAAGTAAAGTTGCAAAATTTCAACAGTAATAACTAATCACATAATGCATACTTCGAACTTCTTTTCTTTTATATATTTTACTTGTAATATCTCCGTATTCAAGCTTTTCTTTTTTGCCTTTTGGATTTCATTTTTAATTTAATGCAAGTTAAGTTCTTGAATTGTTTGTTATGTCTTTCATTTTTAGTTCTTGGTGTGGACTAACGATCTTGATGCGTCATTAATTGTTTTTTTTTTTTTTTTGTTAAAAATCAATTTTTTAGTAAATTTTAATAAAATCGATGAAATATGTAATTGAGAAGTAGATATGAGTTGTGGGCCAATGAAATGTGGTCGAAAATAAATTCTTTAAAAAAAAAAAAAGAATTTTAAAAAATGGGGCCAATAAATATTTGTTTAGTTATAATCTACTACTTTATTTATCTCTTTAAAGTAATTTTAAGTTGTAAATTAAAAACCACAGGCTGTCCACAAGTTTCTAACCAGTGTTTCATAAGAGTGACAAATATATTGATTGGCGTATAACGTTGTTATAAGAAGCACGTGGAAAGCAAAGCCTCCATGTGATAAGACTGAAATTTGCTTGAACTGGCTATGTTTAAAGGTGTACCACAGTCTAATTATCATCGTACATTTTTATCTTCATAATGGTGTCGTAAGAAAACAAAAAACCTAAAGTCAAGACTAATGATAATGGGAAATGTTGGGTGTGGACAATTCACATGAGATGGGTCCCACGCAATAGAAAATAAACATTGCTAGATGTACAATCATTAGGGAGATTACTACCTCTCTAATTAGTGTGGGGTCCACTAATTAGAGAGGTTGTAAAACTTACCACCTTCTAATTGTACAATTTGATTTTTCATAGAAAAATATAAAATTACCAAACCCCCACCTGTACACCAATGAAAAAACTACAGCAACTTCGTCAGTTCATCTACTTTGAATCTTGTGTACTCCCAATGCACCAATGATAATACTATAGAAACTTCGTCTTCTTTGACTCACAAACGTCATGTGTCATGATCATCAATCTGCTATAAAATCCAAACCAAGCCAAGCCATGCACTACTTCACACACAAACAAATTACAATTTCAATTTCCAACATGGTGAATTGCCGTATTCTTCTTGTGAGTTTTCCAGGACAGGGCCATATAAACCCGTCCCTCCAATTTGCAAAGCGCCTCCTGCAAATCGGAGCGAAAGTCACCTTCTCCACCAGTCTATCTGCAATCAGTCGCATGTCCGAAGCTGCCTCGACGATACCAGGCCTGACGCTGGCTCCTTTTTCTGATGGCTACGACAATGGCTGGTCAAGCGCGGATGATGTCCAAGATTTCATGTCATCTTTCAGAACTTGCGGCTCTGATGCTGTTAAAAATCTTCTCTTGGCTAAAGAAAAAGAAGGCCACCCGTTTACTCATGTAGTATACTCTACCCTCGTTACATGGGCAGGTGAAGTGGCAAATCAGCTTCAAATCCCATCCACGCTTCTTTGGAATCAAGCGGCTAGTGTTTTTTATGTTTATTATCTCTATTTCAATAAAAATATGGATTTTATAAGTGAAAACAGTGAGGTCATTGAACTTCCGGGACTGCCATTATTACTCAGTTCTGGTGATTTGCCATCCTTTATGCTCTCTTCAAGCCCAGTAATCTACAATTTTGCTCTTCCTATTTTCAAAGAGCATTTTGAGATTCTTGATAGAGCTGTGACCAAGCAGAAAGTACTTGTAAACGCATTTGATGCATTGGAATTCCAAGCCTTAAGGGGCATAAATAAGTATGA
>CAIGRP010059609.1:0-27876 GCA_903798385.1 Fraxinus cuspidata | reverse complement strand
TATAAACCAAGTTAAGCATATATATTTTCGATAACATAAAATAAAATATGTACAGATTGCAAACACTGTAGTACTCCACAACAAAACATTTGAACTCATTCCCCATTCAAAATATATCCAGTTAATTCACATGCAACTAATGAACTTTCTATCAAAACATTTGTAGACATTACATTTCGAAAAATATCCCATCAATAAAGAGTGAAAATCGAAGATACAAATGAAATAATCAAACAACATTCACACTACCTTAGGCCCAAAGTGTCATGGAAAGTTTGTAACTTTTGCTTATAGTTTTCCATTAAATTAGCAGCTCACTTATTATGTTCTAATCCTAAACTAAAAACTAGAAACAAACAGTAATGCAAGAGCAACAACAGAATCAAGATGAATGAACAACAAGAGCCAACCGGATGTGAATTGAAACAACTCAAGTGGGTATAACGAACAAGATTTTCATATTTTTTTTCTTCTATAGTAATGTCCATTGCAATATGCCAAATTCAATTCTCCTTACCCTACATACCAGGAAAAAGCATAGAAACGTACAAAATATCAAAATGCAATAATATATAGAAATAAACAGAATATATTGATACTCAACACAAAACTATTGAAACTTTGTAAAACCTGCTAGCAAAAGAATCAATATAAACTTCAAAAATAAAATAAAAATGAACACTCATAATGATTAAAACAATAGACATCCAATCTCACAATATACATTATCGAAAAATATTATAAATAAACTTATAAACATAATGCGAAACGTAAACAAAACAATAAAAAAAACGTTGCAAATTGATCAGAACTCAAAAATCAGAAGCGAACCCATTTGCGAGATAATCAAAGATTCGATCAAATTCAATGGTGAATCGAGAAGAAGAAATCACCATGATCGTGTCTCTGTAATCACCGATCAAATTCAATGGTAAATAGTAAATACTTACTCAATAATAATCACGAATTCATGCCTGGAGGGCGCTAGACGCCGGACGGAGAGGATGAGAGGTTGACTGGTTGAGTTAAGGTTTTCTATCTCGCGGGCCCATGGCGTACGGGCGGAGTCACGGTCGGACAGGCCCGCGACTACAGCTTCTAGTTCTTTCGTCTATCGTGAAGGGATGAAGGCGTCTGCCGTCTACAGCTTTCAGTTCTTCCTTCGACGTGAAGGGACGTCGCGTTTGCTGTCTAGAGAAAAATTGGGGGAAGAATTGGCCCGTTCACTCTTTCAATTGGAGATAAAATTAATAGATTAAAGTTGTCTATTCACATTTTTAAATATTTATATTTTCGTTTATTTTTTATAATTTGGTCAAAGGCTTTTGAACAAAACCATTGAGAAAGATGCATGTCAACTCATTTCCCAATTTTTATGGATCAATCTATCTTTGAAGGCCAATAAGCCCGTCCAGAATCGAATTCGGGACTCGGAACAAATCAGTATAAAGCTGCTCCAGTTCTGCGAGACAGAGCGAAAATGGAGTCAAAATTTATGGGGTTTCTACGAGCTACTCATCGCGGTCTTCACCTGGTGAGCTTTCATGGTTTCATTCTTTTAATTATGAATTTAAAGTTTTTATTTATTTATTTATGAGTCTAATAAACAAGTAATTATTCGCAATTCTTTCATGTTCTGTGTTTAATTTCAGAGCTCGAATAAAGGAGAGCAAGTCTTGGATGATGAAGCAAAGCCAGTAGTTATGGGAGGAATGGTACTGGACATAAATGCCTCTTCTTCTATGCCAGCAAATCCAAGGACCACCACTCCGGGGAAGGTATACATATGTGTTATGTGTAGCCGACCCAAATTTATTGAGAATATGGCATAGTTTGTAGTTATGATATTGAAATTATTGTGCCTTTTGTTGGTTTCTAATGCTTTTATCATACCAAGGGTCTGCTTGGGAGTTTTGGTTAGTGGTTATGAGCCTTCTTTATGAGCTAATCGATTTTGAATGGCTCTAGTAAGGGTTTAATATTTACTTAAAATTTTAAGTTAGTATTTTTACTTAATAAGTAAACTTTACAATTATAATTTAATTTTTTCTTTTAAACAATTTTTTTCCATAAGTGAACTTTTATTTATAAGTAACTTTTTTATATTTTATAAGTGAATTTTTATCTTATTAGTAATATTTTTACTTTATAATTTTTTTTTTCACGCAAAAGTAATTTTTATCTTAAAAGTAATATTTTATTTATAAGAAATTTTTTAGTTATAATGTAATTTTTTTGCTTATAATGTAATTTTTTAGTTTATTTTTATTTGCAAGTTTGGTTGGAAATAATTATTTTATAAATGGTAAAATTAGAAGAGAATATGAGAAATGACCGAAAATCGCAGATTTTGTGGGTTGAGAGAAATTGTCAAAATTACACTAACCATCGAAAATCGGTGCCCCAAAAAAATTAGTAAGTCTTGTTTTTCCAACCCCTCATTAAAAGTGCCAATCCAAAACCAGTCAAAGCCATTGAAAAATAAAACTCCCAAGCAGGCCCTAAAGGTAGATCGATTTAGAACTTCATTTTTCACAAAGTTTTAGGGGAATGAATGTGAAGTTATTTTCTGAATGTCATTTATCAGTATTTTATGTGGGACTTCTCTTTTCAGGTCCTTTATGCGTTAGGTGGTGTAGCAAGGAATGTTGCTGAGTGCATGTCAAAGCTTGGTACAAAGCCTTTTATGATAAGTACACTTGGGGTTGACATGGCAGGTATATATTCTCTTGAGGACAAACAACGCCTTTGATTATGTCGTCACTTCATTTTCCGTTGAAATAACATTAGAGTCTCTGACTTTCACAATTATTTTTCATTTGAAATTATGGATATTTTTTTACCATTTGATATTCTGTAAAAAAGCTATGGATATTTTTAAATATATAGAAGGCATATTGAACTTATATTGAACTAGTGCATGATTATTCATTATTCGGATATTCCATGATTAATATATATATATATATCATACCCCATAAACATTGCCACTGCGGATATTGACAAACATAAATTGGGATAGTGGAGATCTAAAGCACTTTGTGTATCTGACTGTAATGAATTTCAGCCAGTAGGAGCTCATTAGCAGTGCATACACTCATTTTTAGTTGCATTCTAGATTTTCGTTAGTAAACCGCCAACAGTGCCTTGGTTTATTGTGCTGTTAGACCATTGGAATCTGGAATTTTTTTCCTTCTAGTTATGCTAATATCTTAGAGAACCCCACTGAGCTGAGTTGGTGATTATATGTGATCTCTCTATTGATTAGGAAATTTGCTGTTGGAGCACTGGAGATCTGCTGGGCTTTCCAAAGAAGGTATGCTTTTTGAAGTTTTGGATTAAAAAGGAAGCTAATATTCCCCTTTATAGTGTTGGGAAAATAATTTAGACCTGGAATCTTAAAACAGTAAAAACTGCATTTCTTGTTTTTTTTAATGCTTATCTTCCCTTTCATTATTTGATTATGTAACTATTACATTTTGATAAGTTATGTTTCCCTATAATGGATTGGTAACTTAAATAAATTGCAAGCATTCTAATCTAATCTTCGTTCTTTACTAGGCATTCAAATGCACCAAGATATTGAGACAGCAGTAGTTTGCAACATTTTTGATGGTACAGGAGAACTGTTAGCTGCTGTTGCTAGTGTTGAATCACTTGTAAGTTGTTCTCTGGAGAAAATATTGTAGAATATTTAAGATGCAATCAAATTCCAACCTCTAATATGGTGATGGAAACAGGAAAAGTTTCTTACACCTGAGTGGATAGAAAAATTCCGAAGCAATATCTGTTCTGCTCCAGTGCTGATGGTCGATGCAAATTTAAGTCCTCCAGCATTGCTAGCGTCTTGTCGAAGTACGTTGGCTAATCAATTGAAGTTGCTCTCTCCTCCCTGCTTCCTCTATATATCTGCATGTATAAGCACGGGAAAGAATCATATTTGCAATTATTTTTGTTTGCATATGAAGATCTTTAATACCACCTATCATGTATCAGGATGTGTTCACAAATCCATTAAGCTGGCCTGCCACATGAAGATAGAAAACAAATGTATTTATATAGCTGCTGTCAGTTGAGTAGGCCGACTGTTCTATTGTATTCATAAATACAAAATTTTCTCCGAATGCCCAAATGATATCTTATCTGCCCACTGCCTCGTACACAATGTGAAATCCTATAGGCTATAGGCGATACTGCTACTCCTGGAACCCTAGTTTTAATATATTGGATTCTAACAATATTTCATGTGAGATTAAATATATAATGTAAGTGTAAATAAACTACACCTAAGGCCTTATGACTGGCTCTATCACTAGAGTATAACTTCTTCATATTAACATCTTTCGTAAGTATAGTTAGATTTCTTCGCCATTATTTATTTGATATTATTGCTGTGCTATGATATTACAATCTTACAATTACACAAATATTAGCTCTGTATGTACTTGTATGTTTTGTGAGTACTCGGGTTTTGCTTGTTCCCCTGTTCAATATGCACATTTCATATCAGTTATTAGTTAAAACATTTTTTCTTTGCAAGATACAAATCAAAATGGAACGTGTCTGTACATTATTTATGCACATTTTCAATACATTATTATCCTAATATCTTCACCTCAATTTTCTGTCATATATGGTGATACAAGTATTTATTGGTTAAACACGTTTCTCAGTGGCAGCAGAATGCGAGACTTCTGTGTGGTTCGAGCCTGTATCAGTTGCTAAATCCAAAAGAATTGCTTCAGTTGCCCAATATGTGAGTACCGGCAAACAATCATACCTATGATTAAGCTTGTTGCCATTTGTTTGTTTGTTGATCTGTCTCCTTCAACTGTAAAATTATCTAGCTAAACCATCTGATCTTCCATAAATTTCTGTTACGAGTTACTTTCTGTCTGGTTTGTCATAGTTTTTAAATGGTCGAGGACTGTGGAAATAGATAATAGCAGAACTACTTATTCTCCAACCCTTTCCTTGAATTTGTAAGATAAATAATGTTTATAATCTATAAAATCTTCTTCGACTTATTCGAAGTTCTTTGACAGATTAGTTTTGCCTCACCCAACGAAGATGAGCTTGTAGCTATGGCAAATGCTCTATCTTGTCAAGAAAAATATTTACCAGTTAAAAGAGATTGTCGCAGTACCAAGTTATCCACGGGATCGCTGTTTCAAATGCTTAAACCTGCAATCTGGGTTTTGCTAGAGAAAGGCATTAGAGTTGTTATTGTGACTCTTGGATCCAATGGGGTCTTCTTATGCTGTAAAACAATGCATGGCTTTAAGAGACATGATTTTATGGGAAACAAACCTCATTCTTTCAGCAGACACCTTTATACCGCTGTGAATTCAAGTTGTCCCCCCAGTAGATTTGTTAGTTCTCTACCGTCCAATGGAAGCTCTTTATTCTTTGTTGTGCATTTTCCTGCACTTCCTGCATCAGTTGTGAGGCTTACTGGTGCTGGTGATTGCTTAGTTGGTGGTACAATATCTTCTCTTTGTGCTGGTTTGGATATAATGCAAAGTGTGGCAGTTGGCACTGCAGCAGCCAAAGCGGCTGTTGAAACAGAGACCAATGTGCCTGCAGAATATGTTTTGCCCAAAATTGCAGGTACGTGTATGAACTTATTTTCATTTGCATTCATTTTGATTTCAGGCATATTTCTACCAATCTACCCTGAGGCAAATGTTAACTAATTACCAGAGGATAAAAATAAAAAAAAGTAGATAGCTGTCAAAGCATGGGAATAAATTCTACATTGGACGATAAGAATATTAAAACCATTAAATTTCATAATCCACAATTATACTGTTTCTCACTAATAAGAACATGTTGAAAATAATAATTAATACAAAATTTTAGACAGCAAAAATATTTGATTTATGGGAATCAATTCACTCTTCTTGCACCAATTACTTGGCCTCTAATCTGATTAGATGAATTTCTTATGTGCAGATGATGCAAGGTCTGTGTACTGTGATGCCAAGGTTGTATTCTGTGAATCAAAATTGTGATATATTGGGTATAATTCTACTGCTATATTGATAGTTGAACATGTGAAGATGTCCAACCTCTCATATCATGTTAGACAAGTGATTATTGATTTATTTCATCTATTTTCTTCCTCTGGCTGTTGATGAAGTCAAGAATTTAGTACATTTGGTAGTCTCACAATACATTTCTGTCCATTTCTTGCACATGATGAATTGTGAAGGAACAGCTGTAAAATGTGCATTCATCCATCGAGTAAAATGCCTGGTCCTGATGTGCCGAATTCGCTCTCCTCTGACCAGTTCACCACATGTTAGGAGTGGATCTTGATAGAGATTTTTACTCCCAATAGTTGTATGAAATCTGTTATTTAGGAGAGTGATCATTATACAGATTTCGCCATTTTCTGCGAAATTTACACGTTTGTGTAGTTTTTGGAAATATTCCCTCAATTCATACATGCATTGAGGTGTGCATTCACGCTGATAGGAAACTGTGGTTCGATTGTTTGGAAGAATGTTATAAAACCATGCTATTTTTTGATTCATGTATAAATGTGTCCAAAGGCTCGGCTGGCACCGCGGACCATGCTGACTGCTTATACGGGACGTGAAGGGAATCCGAAAGGGGATTCAGGGTAGTAGAAAGCTTGGTTCTTGACAAATCAAGGAGGAAAAAAATATTATTATTTTTGGTTGCCTGGGCGGGAGAGAACTATATAAAAGCACGTAATTGCAAATTGAAGAGTTGCAAACCAATTTTAGCGAATTTTCCCCTTTTGCCGATGAATCTGCATTAAGAATTATATTTAAATGAGGGCGCTGAAAGAAGGACTCAAATTTCATGCCAATGCCGTAAAATCTGGTTTCACACCAACTATTTTCGCAGCCAACCAACTCATTCACTTATACTCCAAACAAGGTTTCGTAAGAGAAGCTTGTAAACTGTTCGATGAAATGCCTGAACGAAATGTGTACAGTTGGAATGCCATTATAAACGCTCATATCAATTGTCAAAACTTCACTGCTGCACAATTCCTCTTTGATTCTGCTCCATGTAAAGATTCGGTCACCTACAATTCGTTGATAAGTGGGTATGCAAACTCTGATGGACATGAAAATATGGCTCTGAAGTTGTTTGTTCAAATGCAATACGAGAGTGAGTGTGTTAAGGTGGACGAGTTTACACTAACTACACTGCTTAATTTGGTAGCTAAGTTAAGGACGTTATGTTATGGGAGGCAGTTACATTCATATATGGTGAAGACTAATAATGACTCCAGTGGCTTTGCAGTTACTTCTTTGATAGATATGTACTCAAAATCTGGGTGTTATAACGATGTGTGGAGTGTGTTTAATGGAAGCGGAGGTCGAGGGGTGACAGATGTCGTCGTGAAGAATGCAATCCTGGCAGCTTGTTGCAGAGAAGGTGAGTTGGAATTGGCTCAGGAAATATTTTCGACTCAACTGGAGTTGAATGATAATGTATCTTGGAACACAATGATCTCAGGATATGTTCAGAATGGGCGTGAGGAGGAGTCGATCCAGCTGTTTAAGTGCATGGCCGAGGAGGGTTTTAACTGGGACGACCACACATTTGCTACTGTCTTGAGTGCTTGTTCTACTTTGAAGAATTTGAAGCTTGGGAAAGAAATTCATGTTCGGGTTCTGAAAGAAGGGATGTTGGCTAGTCCCTTTATAGCCAGTGGCATCGTAGATGTTTATTGCAAGTGTGGTAATATGGGGTATGCTGAGTCTGTTCACAAGACAGTTGGAATGAGAAATTCGTTCTCAATTACTTCGATGATTGTTGGATACTCGACAAGGGGTAGCATGCTAGAAGCCAGAAGGCTTTTCGACTCATTGGCAGAGAAAAATATTGTCGTTTGGACCGCCATGTTTTCTGGGTATGTGAAATCACAGCAATACGAGGATGTTTTTCATCTTTTCCGAGAGTTTCAAAACAAGGAAAAAACAGTTGCGGACGCTTTGATAGTTGTCAGCCTGCTTTCTGCCTGTGCAGCACAAGCCTCTATAGATCTTGGTAAGCAAATTCATGCTCACACATTGAGAAAGAATATCAAAATTGATGAGATAACTGTTGGTGCCTTGGTTGATATGTATTCAAAATGTGGGAATATAAGCTATGCAGAGAGTATTTTCCAAAGAGCTAGAGCCAAAGATTTAGTAGTTTACAATGTAATGATAGCCGGTTATGCTCACCATGGATATGAATATGAAGCTATCAAGCTATTTGAGGAAATGAAACAAACCGGCCTTCAACCTGATGCTGTAACTTTTGTCGCAATTCTATCAGCTTGTCGGCATTGTGGTTTAGTAGAAGAAGGTGAGATGTATTTTTCGTCAATGATGGAAGATTATGCAATAACTCCCGAAACCGACCACTACGCGTGTATGTTAGACTTGTATGGAAGGTCGAATCAACTCAAAAAGGCAGTAGCCTTTTTCGAGAAGATGCCTATTGAACCGGATACCATAATATTGGGCACGTTTATGAATGCTTGCAAAATGAATCGAAATCTTGAACTCGCAAGAATGGCGGAGAACAAGCTTTTGGAAATCGAAGGGAATAATGGAGAAAGGTATGTGCAGTTGGCTAATGTGTACGCTTCCGAGGGGAAATGGGATGAGATGAGGAGGGTGATGAAGAGGATGAGAGGGAAGGCCGTGAAGAAGCTCACAGGACGTAGTTGGGTACACGTTGGGAATAGTGTTCATGTTTTTAAGTCGGGTGACCGATCTCACTCCGAAGCCGAGGCTATATATTTTACTCTAGGATGCTTGATTCAAGAACTATGTGGTGTACTTGCATTTGATGATTTGATATAACAATCTCGTGCGCGGATTGATAGTCAAATGTGCTACTAATACCGATACTCGATACGACAAGTGACATCGTTGTCTTTCTTAATTATATTCTAACATGTCAATAATAAAAATAATAATAATAATAAAGTCTATGATACAAAATGGAAAAAAAAAAATAAAAAGAAGTTATTCTCTATTTTTATTTTGTTAAATCAACAAAAATTCCGCTCAATATAAGTAAAATTCCTAATTTAGAGGGTTGGAATTTTTCAAAAAGTTGTGAGCTTTTATCGAAAACGTCACAAATTAAAGACTGATTTCTACATGCTGGTGTTTGAAGAACATCGAAATCAAGAAAACGCGCTTCATTTCTGAATCGGATTTTCGCTAAACAATGGCCATGTTCGGATCCACCATGCCCAGCGAGGTACGTTTCATTTGACGCTTTGACGTTGAACGAGTAATATTTTTTTCTTTTCAAATCGAAATTTAGATATTTTATTGTAGACCCCGTGTAAAATTGAATTTAAGCTGAATTTTTTTTATTTTCTAGGATAGCCGCACGATTCAGTAGTATATGTATGTGAAATAAACAATGAAGTTTAACAGGATCAATTCAAATGATCATTAGCTATTTGGGAAGCTACTTTTTTTCCCCTTTTTTTACGAATTTGATGTAAAACTGTGATGTGAATAAACTAGCTCACATGTTCTGTATAATCGACTCGAATAATTAAAATCAATGGGAGTGTTTGTTTGCAGTGAATTCGTATTTTAAAATTGGAATTGGGGTTAAGTCAAATCAAATGTGATTTTCTTTCTTCAATACAATTCCAAGCTCCTGGGTTTGAATGGCTGTAGCGGAAGATTTTGTACTCTAATCCTAAACTTTGGTGTAATAATTTTCTTTTTGGGTGTGGCAATTGAAAGTTATTGGTCTTTTATTAGTTCTTGGTGGTCCCTGCTCTCTGTAATTCAACGATGTAGTTTGCATCCAGAATTGTGATTTATGCTCACATCAAACTATAACCAATGCAGATGGGGTTACGAATGCTTCTTTGTCCCCTTGGTTCTAATGTTGTTATTCGAACCGCGTGGTGAGCTTTCAATCTTTCACATATTATCACCTAAGTACAAGCTCTTTGAATCCTCACTTTCCGTTTCTCATTTTTATGGTGACACATCAATCTCAAGGATGTTGATGTTGCTTGGGTATAGGTCCTCTGCATGCATATTACGCTTGTATTCCTATAAAATCACTTGTTATTTTTAGTGACACTACTAAAATATAACACTACTGTCATTGCTTTCTGTTGCTCATGCCAGTTTAGAAATAAGAGTTCACATCATAATTATTTTTTCATATTATCTGTTAAGCTTCAACATTTTGATGACTGATTATGCATATTTTCTGCAGCTGTTCTGTGGGGACTGTTTTACCTGTTTATTCTACATTTAAGGCCATTGAATCGAGAGATGAAGATGAGCAACGAAAGTGGCTTTTGTATTGGGCTGGTTAGCAAGACTGTTGAAATTTCTTTATGCTATGTGCAAATTTTAGGATTGAAATGCTACAATTATGAAAGTAACACGTGTACTGTTGAAAATTTTCCAAAACCACTCGGGAGAACTTATCTATGAACATATGTAGTGGTGCAAGTTCAAATATCATGGTCTTTGTATTTTACGTACTGCAATACGATAGCTAGACTTGGTTTGAAGATATTCGATGATATATCTCAAGATATTTGTTACCAGAGTCATGAAGTTTAAATTGGCTTGTAAAATTGCATACCTGACTTGTAGTACTCTCATTGAGCTAAACAAGATTCTAGCTAACATGTTGTGAGCATTAGGGTGTCTGGTTCTACCAAATATCATTCAGTTTGGTCCAACTGAGAAGACACGTTCATTTAATGGCTTGCCCTGGTCTTGACTTTAACTATACTTTATCACTTGCAGCGTATGGCTCTTTTAGTGTTGTTGAGTTGTTCACAGATAAATTTCTCTACAGGTACTGTTTTGAAACTAAATTTCTTGACCCCCACCAATCCCCTTCGCCCTCCACACTCACATAAGTTGAAAGCTTTATAAATTTAGATTAATTACTCATCTGGTGGAGTTCGCTGATATGACTTCAACTTTCAGGTTTCCTTTCTACTATCATATGAAGTTTGCATTTCTTGTGTGGCTTCAACTGCCATCTGTTGATGTAAGCTTTGCTAGTGCTTTCAGTTTCTAGTTGCAATATTAATGTTTTCCCTTTACCACATATATTTACTTGAATTGAATAATATATCTGCAATAGATTTTGCTGTTTACCATGTTCAGCAATGGGCATCTATTGACTCGGGCAATGGAATTATCTTTATCCTAGCATGCAGATGGCGTTTCTATTTACTAATAAGCCAATCAAAATGATGCGAGTTTTGGGTTCTTATGATGTTTTGGCATAGAATTTGACCATCTTGGGATAAGGCTTACAGATTTTCCTTGGTTTCTGTGGTAATCACATATTTATTATCAAATTTGAGTCGGAAGTTGCTAATTCTATTCCGAAGACTGTGATTCCATGACTTGACCTGTTTTTAGTTTATTCAATCGATTAGACCATGCTGCCCTTTGCATTTCCAAATTTCTGCTTTTATCGGTGTTGAAGGGTTTAATTTTCTAGTCTGCAAAGCTGTTGTTCACATTGAAAGTTTTCTTGCTGTAGTTTGATACAAAAAATTAGCAGCTTGGTTTAGGACCAGAGAAAATTGTGAATTATATATGATGATTTGGAGGGTGTTTGATGGGGATTAAAATTAGATTTTTAGTGGATTGTGAATTTGTGATACAAGTTTTTGAAATGTGCGGTTGAAAAGATATGGGACCCATGAAAGATTTGATTAATATTGATTGTTTGACTTTGACTTAAATTAAAATCAGATTTTAATCCGGCCCTAACAGGCGCTTGGTAATTGAGAAGCAAATGCTCTGATACCATATCTGGTGCTGTCTCTTAGTCATTGTTTTGTAACCCGGGAATTAGACATTGAATATTTCCTTTTGCTTGCCCAAAATTGAATAATAACTGATCATGTAATGGACCAAAGTGATTATTTTTACCATTATAAGATTATTCTTTAGACATTGGTGTGTGCGACTGCACCCTTCTATTTGCAGGTTTTACTGAAACATAATGCACTTCCATTTTTTGCAGGGAGCAAGGCACTTTTATATTAATCTCCTGCGCCCTTTTCTCCGAAGGCATCAACACAGACTTGATCAACTTGTGAGTTTCTTCTATGACAAAATGGTAAATACCTTATCCTGTATGTTTCTATGGCAGAAATATTTATTCAATCCTACCTAAGAATGTTGTTGAAGAGAGTTCCCCCACAGTTCCATTTGCTAAATATAGTCTACGAGGCATCCCTCTCTCTATCTCAGGACTTTTTCATTTGGATTGATGGGGATGAGTTCCACCAGCTTTTCTCATTTTCTTTTCTTTTTTTAGTGGGGTGGATGAGTCTTGTACAGATGCATCACGATCCCCATTTCATCCAACTATGATAGCATGGATTAAATGGATGACTTAAATAAAATTTTATTTCCCATCCACACCTACCATTGACACCGCATGATCCCTGGCCAAAGAAGGAAAGGAAAAGAAACTACTTAATGTTGGGTTACCTGAAAGAGTAATGCTAAATAAATAAATAAACCTCCAAAATCTGAAATTTTATTCGTGCTTTGATTTGCAGGCTAAATTTGTCAGTACCCGTCATACAGAAATAGAGTCTACGAGGACGTTTCTTATGAAGATTTTAGAGTCAGGTAGTGATTTAAACACGATAACAACTATTATGATTTGATTGTACTTTAAATGACATTTGATAAGTTAATTTTGAAAATCTGTTCCCTATAATCTTCAGTCTGTTACATTGTTATTACAAATTGATAGTTTATTTCCTTTTCCTGTTGATCAGCTAGCCATATGGTTCAAGTTATCATTAACCCATGGAAAAGGCAAATAAATGGTGCTGCTATTGAAGGCCCTCCGGAGCATGTAGAGACTTCAGAATCAGAAGATGAAGAATAACGACCGCCTTATAACTAGGAGATGCCAGATGATTCGATAGATGACAGAGAACAAGAATGACAAATGCAACTACTCCGTAAGATTTCAATCAATCTCGGAATCATTTTTGCTTTGTTGTAGCTTTCCTCGTATTGTTCTTCTAGGGATTTGTACATGAGTCTCTTGTTTGTATACTCGAGACGCCTTGTGGTAATGTACCAATTACAGTTGTGACATGTTTATGCATATTGTAGTAGATAGGAGAGGACGTAGTTGAGAAACAAGAAGAAATTAAAATCTTGTCCGAGGTCTTGTATTGTCTATCAAGTGAAGAAGATTCACCATTCCTAGTACGTTCTTGAAAGTCAGCATTTTAGGCATAATGTAGATTCGTTAGGGAATGCCAAATTGGCTATCTAGGTGTAACCCACTAATAATTTGTCTAATTTCAAATTTGATCTACTAAAGGTCGTTGATGCAGCTTTTAATAATAATAATAATAAATAGTTTATTTTGACACAAGTTTATGAAATATCCGGTTGAAAAATTGATAAAAATTGTGGATTTCATGTAATATTAAGGTTTAAATACATTACTTTTATTAAAGTGTAACTGAAATAGAAATTATAATTTTTATATGTATACACATAGGCTAATTTTTCAAATTCGATCGGTTTGGACCTCCATTTAGTTTTGTCCAAGGCTCGGTCCGTGTAGATCACTCAAGTTTTGATCCATAAACAGTGATATATGTATCATTAGCTAATTTTTCAACTTCGATCTCTTCGAACCTCCATTTAGTTTTTTTCAAGTCTCGTTATAAATAAATCACTCAAGTTTTGATCCATAAACAGTGACAATTGTTTGCTATATAATTGAAAGGCTGAGAAAAAATATGTTAAATGAAAAAGTTGAGGGTAAATATATTATAATTTGCAAAGATGAGGACGAAAAGTGAAAATTTTCCAGTGGTGAAAGCTTCAAAGTCTACTCTTCCTGCATTTAAAATGACGTCGTTTTTAAGCAAACAGTTCTCACTGAAAGGTCCCACTGCCCAAGGAACAAAGTTGCGACCCTTATTCTTCTTCTAAATACCAGTGATATTAGTGAATAAATCAGTAGCGAACAACCTGGAAGAAAAATGATTGCTTTGATGAAAAAAGACAGCGGCCAATCCATTCGAAGATCCAGGATAGCCGCCGCAATCGCCGTTGGAATATTCCTTGGCTGCGTCTTCGCCTTCTTCAACCCTGACGGATTCTTCGCTTCCACGCCTCCCATTCACCACTCCATTGACATTTCAAATTCAGAGGTTTTATACCAATTTCTTCATTTATATGTTTTTTATTCTCCGTTGACTTCAAAATTCGTGTTTTGACTTTCAGAATTGAGTCGTTGATGCACTCAGATCCCAAGAATTATGTAATGGAATCCAAATATATATTGTACTTGTAATAGTAATGCACTTTCACAAAGTATACAGAATGAATTTTAGAAATTTAATGTTGTAACTTAAAAAATGAAATTGCTTTGCATTCATGGCATGTTTTCTTTTGTAACTATATGTGAGTTGATGTGATTTGTGTAAATTCATTCGTATTGTTTAGGGGTAGGGAGTGATTTACATGAATTGATGCCCTTTAGCTTTTAATATCTTTTGCATGTATATAGTAGTGTTCTTGGTAGTTCAATATTGATACTCAGAATTGTTAACATGGAAGAAGAATTAACAGTTTTTCAAAGAAATGAAGTGAAATTATGGAACCTGTAAGTATGGGATATGATCATAAGTTTGTATATGAGAAACTATACGTTGCTGAACCATATTAAGGTATCATTTAATATTAACGGGCCGAAGAGAGAAGATAAAATTTGAATGCTCCTAATTACTACTTCAATGAAATAGTGCAGCATTTGGTATGAGGAACTCTGTTATGGTATTGAATTTGGTAACATACGATCTTTTTTTCTTTTTAAATGAAATCTTAATAGCAAATATTGACAATTACGTGTGGGGACACTTGATGCATAAATATTTGGCCATAAACTTAATTTTTCCATTAACTTTGTGTTTATTAGGTCGCTTCCTCACAATGCGAGTCATCAGAACGCATTAACATGTTAAAATCAGAGTTTATAGCTGCTTCGAATAAGAATGCAGAGTTGAAAAAGCAAGTACGGGAATTGACTGAGGAGCTTCAGTTGGCTGAACAAAGGAAAGATAATGCACAGAAAGAGGTGCTGGTGTTGGGTGAGCAGCAGAAGGCCGGGCCTTTTGGCACCGTTAAGGGTGTACGAACCAACCCTCATGTCGTACCTGATGAGTCAGTCAACCCAAGACTGGCCAAGATATTGGAGAAAGTTGCTGTCAAGCGAGAACTTATTGTTGCGCTGGCAAATTCAAACGTAAGGGATATGTTGGAGGTTTGGTTCACAAATATCAAGAGAGTGGGTATAACTAATCATTTGGTTGTTGCTTTGGATGATGATATTGCCAATTTGTGCCACTCAAAAGATGTTCCAGTGTATAAACAAGACGCGGCTGAAGGAATAGATTCCATAGCGAGGTCCGGAGGAAATCACGTAGTCTCGGGTTTGAAATTCCGGGTCTTGAGGGAGTTCTTGCAGCTAGGTTATAGCGTTCTTCTCTCAGATGTTGACATAGTGTACTTGCAAAACCCTTTTGATCATCTTTACAGAGACTCAGATGTGGAATCCATGACTGACGGTCACAATAATATGACAGCTTATGGCTTCAATGATGTTTTCGATGAACCTCAAATGGGTTGGGCAAGATATGCACATACAATGAGGATATGGGTTTACAATTCCGGGTTCTTTTACATAAGGCCAACAATCCCTTCAATAGAGCTTTTAGATCGTGTAGCTGGTCGACTCTCGAGAGAGAATGCTTGGGACCAAGCAGTCTTCAATGAGGAGCTTTTCTTCCCATCACATCCCGGCTATGATGGACTTCATGCTTCTCGAAGAACTATGGATTACTATCTCTTCATGAACAGCAAGGTTCTTTTCAAGACCGTACGGAAAGACTCTACACTCAGCAAGCTTAAGCCGGTAATAGTACATGTAAATTATCACCCCGATAAGTTCCCGAGAATGAAAGCAGTTGTCGATTACTATGTTAACGGGAATCAAGATGCTTTGAAACCTTTCCCAGATGGTTCAGAATGGTGAGTTTTTTTATTCTTTTTTATTTTATTGGGTTTTTTCATTTAAAATGCTTGTAAAATAATTCTTGTAAGACGAACTAAAGCACTTGGGTCCTCACAGTAATTGAGTTATACTGACGTTCTACAAGAAATTTTCTTGGTCTACCTGAGATTTGTCTGTAATTTGTTACATAGGTTTCTTATTGAGAACGAGGCTTAATTTGTTATAGTATAGCTTTTCTTGCTATCACTGCTTAACATTCTTACTTCTGTAGTTTTAAGCTTTTCAGGCATAGGCTGATAAAATTGTATGGAGGAAAATACAGGCATATTAAAGTGATAATTCAACAATAATGTTGAAGATAATTATACGAGATTATCTACTAACATTTAAACTTGATTCAGCTCCATATTTTAAGTTCAAAACAAAAAGCCCGAATACATAAGCGGAATGCAGTAGCACAAGTACTAAGGTTTTCAATAGGGTCTAGCATTACATGTTATCGCTACTCCACTCCCATATAGACTCGTAATGGTGTTCTAACTCGACATCCTTCAAACTAGAATCTCTTCTTCTAAAGATTGCAATTTGGGAAGCAAATCCAGGTTCCACATCAGCTTTTCCGCCAACTCCACTGAATTCAACCTCGTAGTTATGTCTTTCAGCAAGGTCGGATGCCCAATGATTGAACTGTGCCCTGGTCCATTCAAATTTGTGGTCATGGTTGCGGAATTTAGGTTGGTTCTTTTCATCTGGATCATCCTCTTGACCTGAGGAAGTTGATTTCTGCAGAATCGTGTTGTATTCATAATTCGGGGTGGAGACGATAAGAATCCTTGGACAAAAAGACTCAAGCACGACATCACCAAATAAACTCGCATCTTCTTCCTCCATATGTTCGATGACCTATTGTTCATCCAAATGTCATATTTCAACCCATCAATTAAACAAAACAGTAAAGTAGCATGGAAAAATACTGGTAAAATAAACATCAAAATATGTATTCAGATGATTATCAAAGAACGGTGGAGATAACAACGGCAGACTCAATTTATTGAAACACCCAAGTAATCAAGACATGCGAGAAAAGAAGTCACCGGAAAAAAACAATCAGTTGAAGTATGAAGTGAACTAGTGACTTTAGAATGAAGACGGCATTACCTCCAAGCAAGTTCCGATATCAAATCCATACAACCGAGAATCAAAATTTGTGACGGATCCCTTGTATAGCAGCACAGATTTGGTTTCATTACTTGGTACCTCAGCAGCAGAAGTCCTGTTCAGTTTTGGGAGAAGCGTCTGGATAGATACGAGAACAACGTTTTTTTGTTTCTAAGTATTAGTGCTTAGAAGGATAACGAACACTACAAAGAAGCTGCTTGAATCAATCATAAATATCACAAAGATTACAGGAATTTAGTCTATCATATGCGAAGTTCCATTCACAAAATATACAAAAATAAAACGCCTTGTCAAAAACTGAAAGCAACGGCAATTTTAAAAGGCACCCCTCTCAATTTATGTCATGCTCCGTAACAAGCTAGGATCCTTTGGGGATAATTAATCGAAGTTACGATTGTACCAAGTTTATGATGGTAGGGACAAGACACAAATATTTGACAACTAGAATGCTATGAATTAATGAAAATTCCTCAACAATTACTATAATAGTTTCTCAGTTCCTATAATGATATACAAAGACAATAGACTAAACGTTCTGCACCCCATTATCCGGTTTCTAACTGTTGAATAAAATATAAATTTAGGTTGGTTAATTAATAATATAATCTATTTATCATTCAGGTCTAGCCATTCAGCCATGTTTTAACTATTGCAGCCAATGGCAAGCTGCTCAGATACATGCAAAATACATCAAAGGGTTCATTATTTGCACCTCAGGCAATTAACCTACCAACTAAATAGTTAGAATATTTATATTGGAAAGAGGACGAGGAAAAAACATTAAAATTTAAGGATGATAGGGTTATAAAGGCTAGAATTAGTATTTGCATATGAAAATGTGACCTTCGCTGCCCGTGCAAGACCTTTTCCTGAAATATCAACACCAGCAATCTTTTCCAGAGAAGTTGAATAGTCTAATAAAGAATCGAGTAAACTTCCAGAGCCACAACCAAAATCAACCTGCAATGAAACTAAAGATTAATCTCAACTCTGAATTAGGCATCAGAGATCATTATGAATATATTTGCTTATACCAAAGAGGCAGCGCGAGATTCTCTGATATGTTGTACAGCAAACTCAACACGCTGCTTTGACAGAGATGGGCTGAACAAAGCTTGCTCCATCCTCTCTTCTAAGGGTTCTGTCACCTGCAATAGAGTTACAGCATACTCCAAAATACACCTTCCTACAAAAGAGGAAGATAAAATGGAAGTGATACCAAGAAGTGCAATCAAATCAAGTAGAAATATGTGAAATTCTTACTCACTTGAAGACAATAATGACAGAGTTGCAGCAGAATCAACAGCCGCTGCTAAAATGAATTCTTGGGGAGGCAACTCCATATTAAAAAATGCAGACTGGCCAACTGACATCTGTGTTACAACTGCTTCAAGACGAGATATGACAGCTTCACTTCCTATTTCAAACTCATACGCCTCACTACTTTCAATATGTTCTTTTGAAAATTCTCCTGTAACCAAAGTGATGCTATAACTTACACATGCTAAAGAACCGTTCGATGGGGTAATTCCAGAGTTATCACCACATATAGGATATGCTTTATCACTCACTACATTATTTAGTTGATTGATGCAACTATAATTTATTGGCTTGCTGGATTGATGCCTAGTGCTACCAAATTTATGAACAGATTGACACAACACGAACTTTTTGCGAAAGATATCAGGAGAAATCTGAATTCTAAGTTTCTCTGCTGAAGAGGTCAATGTCTCTATGGCCATATCTGGTTTTTCAAAAAATATGTTCAACCATAAAAGGACTTTCAAAGCAGAACACTGCATGGCATCAGTTTGCTTCTTATAAGATTCTTTTGGTGAATACTGCAAAATCAATTCCTGACATTTGGAGAATATCTTTATTTCACATTTAAAATCTCCGATGGTTCCCGTTGATTTCCCACAAGTACTAGCGACTGAAGCTCCATTTGTATCTTTTTTAACAGACTCGAACTTCAACTTCTTACGGGATCCAGCTAAATCAATTGATGACTCGAACACAGGTTCAGATAAATGGTGCACACGGCAGAATGTACAGAGTATATCTCTTGGAAAGGAACCCCTCCAGTTGCTTCTCGTTGTAAATGCCATGGGCAATTCTGCAGCAAGAATTGCCTCTCTTGACAATTTGTATACCCCACTAGGCATCATATTGATGAGCAACCTGAATGGGAAAAAAACAACTACAAATGGGTGCAAATTTTGCAGACTTAATAATAACTGATGCAACGTAGAATACGAATTGCTATGAGAAATTAAAATAAGAAACTGAAAAGATGGATACAACGCTCCATCACATTTGTGAGTTGTGACAGTTGATGGCATAAAAAGATTCCTATAGCTACCCGGGTTTAAGCATCTTTGTCTATGGGCTTAGGTCGCAAAAGGCAAGATCAGGTCTTTTGGTTGATATCAGAAGCAACCTGAGGAGTTATCCACTTGGGTAGGTTGACCTTGAGCATTGGCCAGGAATCATGTATTTCAGTGTGATAGCTTGGCATAGTTGCGAGGGAATTCTTTAAGTTGATTATGAAGACTTAATCGGCTATATTTAACACCTTGGGGTCAAGTATTTTAGGCCATGGATCAAGATTCTAAGAAGTTATCAAGGCTATTAGGCCAATAGTTTCCACTATAATCAACTAAATAAGGTTGACAAGAAGTAATAGTGGTGGCCAAAGAAATACCTATAATATGTACGCAAGGTAACATCCTCATGGAAAAGATCACTAGACTTCCATGAATACCCTACAGCAGCCAAAATTGCATCGCCAAACACTTCTTGCCCAGATAAGTAACTTGCCCTAGCATTTAAAGATCCTTTGTCATGACTGACCAGGTTCACATGAGGCTCTGACAATTGGTCCATCAGAAGGCACTCAGGAGCATTAAAATATAATCTCATGTCCGATGAAGCTTTGCCAATGGTCCTACAATATGAATAGTTAGATAAATAAGATAGGAATCGTCTGGTGCATGCACAAATCATATATGTTCATCCTTCTGTTATATGATAGTAACAATGGAGATCTAAAGCAATTCCATCCAAATAATTCATTCAAACTTCACAGTAATCAATGTTCTCAGGTTCACGAGCAGCTAACAAACAACATGACTAGTAGGATAATTCATGCAATGGTATGACATCATAACATGAGTTTGACAAACTGTTGCAATTCTTTTCAAAACAGAAATGCATGCACTTTACTAGAGTTTATTCAGTCTCATACATCTCCAAAGTCATATTTATTCATATGACTTACCTTATGCTTGCTGGAAAACACATGCAATGTTACCCAGAACATCATGGGCAACCATTAACATGTAGCATTTGTAGAGCATCAACCATGCATAAAAAAGGAAAAGCTAACCTAGTGTAAATGAAACATGTCACACAACAGAAACAACCAGCATAAAACCTATTCTAAGATGCAATAAAAAGATTTAACACGTCCTATATTCATTGAAAATCAACAGGACGGTCTGGAATGGGATAAACAAGGTTTAGTAAAATATGTAATGGAGTCACCCATGCACACTTAGCTTACCTGGAAATGAAGACCTTGGAAGCCTCATTCACGCCCAGTTCTTGCGCAATAACATCCACATAATAACCGTTTGCAGAAATGGTAAGGACCAAGGTTTCAACAGTTTTCTCTACTGAAGATGGGATTCGTATAACTTCTAAAGACAAGTTTTCTGACGATATAGATTCTTGGTTTACCAAAGCGTGTATTGTCTCAGGAAGTAGTGGATTTCTCCTCTGCAGTGAAAGTTGCTCATCAACAGATGTCACTAAATTATCTAGCTTTGAAGCTGCCCTCAGAACCAGTTGCAGCACTAGCAGAAAATTTGATTCAGCCTCTGAATTTATGTATTTACAGATAGTACTGATCTTTGCATCATAGGTAGCAATCACAGAAATTGGAACAGAACCACTGAGGCGACCCTCTCTTTGCAATGCTGCTCTGAAGTGGCCACTAAGTGTAATAAGGAAAAATTTTGGATTTGCTGTAATATTATTTTATTGAAGAATATGTGGTTGAAAAGGAGAGAAAAATGTATTTTGAAAAAAAAGGGGATCAAATGCAACCTAAATCTTACAGATAAATTGGCATGTCTACAAACCACAATAAGGACAAAACTCTGCACAGCCTCATGAAAGCCATTAAGAATACCCTAATATATGAATTGACTTTTGCCAAAAGGCCAACAAGTCAAGAAGATCATGGATCCAAAAGAAGAGGAACTTAGAAAAGATGCCCAAGTCTATCTGAGGACTGCTTCACTCTCTCAAAAGTTCTCTCCAATCTTTGTATCCCCTTGCATCTCTAAACATGTGCTCAATCTATTATACCCACAATTGAGTGCTGAAATCTTAAATGAATAAAAGTGATGTTAGATTGAATTAGGAAGAACAGTGATAAAATTGTGGTGCCTATTGTGTTGAGCTCTGACTATTTCCTTGATAGTTTCAAATATAATCGTTTTTATAGTTTTAAAGGAAGCGAGAAACGAGGAGGAACACCACCCACAAGGTAATATGAAGTAAGTGGTCCTCTAGTCCTGATGTGTAAGCAATTAAATTATTTGATGATTAGTAATTGCAGAAACAAAATATGAATCACCACTGCTTCTCAAACATCAGAGAAATGGATATTTTACTAATAAATACATAGCGAACTGCATTGTCATAGTGGATCTCACATACCTCAGCTGCAAACAAATAAGAGAGACGACCAGCCAAATCATCCCAAGCTTCCTGTACGGTGGGATTGTACTCTATTTGATGGATACACAGCTGCAAGATAATTGAATTAATTAAGATGGTCGTTTTTGAATAGTCATCCACAGAATCTAGCAAATACAAAAAGTGCCAAACCTTTTCTAAAGCCTTTTCCGCGGCCGACTGTTCTGCATCCTTTTTCTTTTTAAATGTATCAGAGATAACAACAAGTTCTGGAAGTTGCAGGGTACATCGATAAAGGCAGGGACCTTTCTGGGGAATTGCTAACCCTGGACATCCATTTTTAGTTTCCTCTTGTACTTCCTCAACCTTATAGCAGGCCTTATCACCAAACTTTTGGTGTATAATTGCTTTGGGAGTAAGCGATGACTTCTTTGCTTGCACAGCTGGGACTATACCAGTTTCCATTAATCCTCCTACAGATAATAATTGTATAATTTAAGAAGGTGAAATCTTCCCTACACTAAAAAATATATATGTGTGTGTGCGCGCGCGCCAAATAGCCCAAAACGTAAAAAGAAATTTTAAATTGACATTTCTTTTTTTTTCCTGTCCATTTAAGTGAATTTTATGGTCCTTAATTTGGTGTTAATGTACTGGGAATACCATGGACTAGACAAATTAAAAGGATCATTGTAAGACCAAGATATTCATATTCCTGACTCTTTAATACTCACAAGCAACTACTTGTTATAATGAATTGAGTCCTTTTCGACATGAATAAAATTCGAAGTTTTAACTTATCCAAAATTTGTGCTTGACGAAAAAATAAGAAAGAGAAAAAATTTATGTAGTATATGGTCAACATAATAAGAAAAATGATGAAAGTTATGTAGTATGACATACCTCGAAACCAAAAAATAATTAATAAATAAAACATGACACGGTGATACAGTTTCCAAAATTACATTCTACCAAGGAATTCTTGAGGCAAAAAATATTAATTAGATAAAAGCCACACAAAATAAGAGCCATTAGTCAACTTTACTTAATCAAGAAAATAAATAGACACACCATAAACTTCACAACAAAAATAAACATGTTTGAAATTTCAGCTTATTTGCATGTGGTAAGATAGTCATCTGGATTTGATTTTGAGCAGCAGATTTCAAAAGATTGAAGACTCCGGAGAATAATTGATAGAGATAATGGAAAACCATTCAACAGGGAATAGAATATATCAATCACATTTAAAGTAAAAGGTGAGATACTTTCATACACTGATAAAATCTAATTAAAGCTCTGTACCCAGTCAAAGGGAAAAAGAGGGATAAAGAATGCAAGAGAGAGAATATGAAGCGAACTTACAGTGGCCTTGAGTCCGAATTTTGAGTTTATATGAGGAAGAGAATGAGAATGCTCCAATTATATATCAAATAATAATTCAGCACTCAAATGGAACTCTTCAATTGAAAAACAATTTGTAGATGATGCAACGCCTCTTAAAATGCTATCCCAGTCACGTGGAAAATGTTGAAGTTTACGAGACACGAGACGTGGGAGACACTACCGAGGCTTGGACTTTTTGTCTGTAGTTCTAATGCCCGTAAACAAATCAGAGGTGAAAATTTCAACATCAGTTGCTTTCAGAGCTTACAGATTTAGGAAATCCATACTTAAATTTGACCTTGAACTATTATGAACTCGCATAACATTATTTCACAAGAAAATATTCAGTAATCCAGATATGTTATATATTTCTTCTCCTAGAATAACAACTTTTTATGTATGCCAATCTTAATTGAAGGTAGAAATCTCAATTTGACACATTAAATGCATTGAGTGAAAAGATATTCAAAAATTAAAGTGAAGTGAGAGAGAGAGAGACTTTTATATTTTTCTTCTATAAATGACTCATTGAATGCACTGTTCGAAAAGATTTTTGAAAATTTGAAAATAAAAGATGAGAGAGAGATGTTATATATTTCCTCTCCTAGAGTAACAACTTAAGATTATTTTTTGTATGCCAATCCTAATTGATGGTAGAAATCTCAATTTGACACATTAAGGCCCTGTTTGATAGCCTTCTTTTCCCATGGAACTAAGAATTTGTTTTCCATTTTCCAACTTTACTCTTGTTTGATAGACAAAATTTGGCATGAAAACTTTTCACCCCCGCCCCCCCCACGCGCCTCTTTTCCAGCTTTTTTGGGAATTCCTTTTCCCAACTTTTTGGTGGGAAGATGGAATTCTAGCTTCTGGCCGATTTTTTTTTTTTTTTTTTACAATGGAAATAACTTTCATAACCAATTGTAAAAAAAAAATCACTTTAATTGACAATTTCCATGTAAAACGAAGACAAACGAACACTAAACTTTGATAAAAAAAATAGTGAAAAATTAGTTTTCGAGCAACTTTTTTTTTAACTTTTTGGTAATGGTAACAAATTTCATGAACAATTGTAAAAGAATTCACTTTAATGGACAATTTTCATATAAAATAAAGTCAAACGTGAACAAANAGCAATTTTTTTTTTTACTTTTTGGCAATTGTAACAAATTTCATAACCAATTGTGTAAAAAAAAATCACTTTAATGAACAATTTCCATGTAAAATAAAGCATAATGTTAACAAAAAGATCCAAAATTTCAAAAATTTTCCGGATGGAAAATTATACCAATCATACTTATTAACAATTCCCTGCAAAACAAGTTTTAAGCAATCACTTTTCATGAAATTCATTTTCTTTCCACTCATTTTCCACCATTGCAATCAAATGGACCCTAAATGTATTGAGTGAAAAGACATTTGAAAATTAAAGTAAAGAGAGTAGAGAGACATTTAGGGTATGTTCTCTTTATTGTTTTCAAGTCGTTTTCTGTTTTCGATTTTCCAAAATAGTAAAAAGGCATTTTCTTTCCTATTTTCGAAAATGCGTTTTTGAAAACAGGTTAAAAATTTATAAAGAAAACCCAAAACAATTGTCGTTCTGGATGTTTTCACTTATAATCAAGCCGAAATTTTCAAGACGCGTTTTGGGGGTTTTCAATCACCGCCAACCACCACCGCGACCACCACTGCACCACAGCCTGAAAACTGCCGCCGCCACAGCTACAACAATACCACTACAACCACTGCCAGCAAAAACAGATTGGAAGCCATTTTCCGACTACCTAGACCGCCGGATTCCACCACCAACCTCGTCTCACTCCCCCCTATCACCTCCAATCATACATCAGCCACGAAACAACAAGAATCAGCAGAAGTTGGAAACCAAAAAACCATTCTGGCGCTACCTGTTTTTGCCAGAAACTTCACATCTGGTGACGCCTAAGGTCCTGCGACACCACTGGTCAAATGCTCATCCCCAGGTGACTCCAACCATGTCCCCAATTATCACATGAACGAATTCTTAGTAAAATACTTAGCCAAATTCTCGCCAATGATGGCACTGAGGTTCCATTCAGTCAGCCCACACGAAAAGTAAAGGCAGTAATGTAAAGGAAAATTCGGGTAAAACCCAAGTCGTATATTACTCCACAATAATACAAGAAAATGAAGGAATACTGAAGGAACACAACACACATTGTGCCTCATCGGTCTAGCCTTCTCAATTTATAGGCCAAAATTCATATGCAATTAACACCCCTAACTGCAAAAGGGATAAACCAACTTATTTGGCTTAGAACTACCAGAAACTGATTCTCACATCCATTCCCAACAACCGCCCATACTTTCCACTTGTATGGATCAGAAAACCGCCCAGCACATGTGTCAAACATGTGCCCAATTTGGACACCCGAATTTGTGGACTAAAGCCCACTAACAACAAGCTGGATCAACCCATGCCAATCTGCAACACTTTGACACCAACCAAATTTAAGCCCACGGTTTCCGTGCTCTGAAATCCGAAGTGTACACATTAACACACCAATCTGCAATATCCCGACATGAGTGCAAGGCATGCTCATGCTATTGCGCATGTCAACATTTAAAGGACTGACACCAATCCACCCCAAACAACTCTGCAATGTTTGGATTTCATCCGAGAAGAACAACAGTCACGAAAGTCCAAAAACGCTATCCGAGTTTTGCAAATTCCAACGCCGTCCGGCCGTCCCACGATGGCGGACTTTGAAGCACCGACACGCTGCCGGGGACAACGTATCGAACACCGATACACCTCCAACACGTTGCCGACGCGTGTCGAAGTCGCTTGCAGTGTGTCGGAGGCTTAGGTGAGCAGCCGGCGGAACTGAGAAGGCAAAAAAAGAGGAAAAAGAGAAGGCAGACGGCGGAACTCTGGCAGCTTGGGGAAGGAAGAAGAAAGATAAGGAAAGAAAAAGAGAGAGAAGAGAAGATGAAGAGACGTGGAGGAAGAGGAAGAGACCGTGGAATTGTCGTCTGGGGAAGGTGTGTGGGGGAAAAAGAAAATAAATAAGGAAAGAAAACAGTACACGGTGGAGGAAGAGATGCTGAAAATGAAAAGTCATCATTTTACCAATGAAAATTTCAAATTGTAGGGCCCACCACTGTAAAATTTCCCATGTTGTATACGTTTTGTGTCTTTTCCAATAGCTGTATTTTTTTTATAAAACAATATATAATATTTTGTTTGAATTAATTTGTACCATTTTACCCTTCAACAAACAATCAAACTTGTATAAGAATTCGCACACTTCTTCCTCACAGCATACTCCGAAAATTAGCATAAAATTTCAAAAAAATCCATTAAGTTTTAACTTTGTTATTTCATCTTTTTCAAACATTTCATCAATCCACATTTAAAGAATCATTTGCAAGATCAAGAAGAAGATATTTTTTCAAGTTTCAGGTAATATCACTCATATCTTATTTAAGTATTTGAAATTATTTTTCTTTTAAAGTTATGAGTTGTAATACTATGGATGATGATTTGTCTAAACATCTTTGAAAATATGTTACAAAACTTGATAAATTTAATGAAAATGGTGATAACATTCTTTGGCAATGCAATTTTTGTGATGCAACTAAGACAAGTTCATACACAAGAGTGAGGACACATTTGTTAAAATTACAAGGATATGGAATTGGGTCTTGTGGAAAAGTAATTATGAAAGATATATGTGAAATACAAAAAATGGAAGATGAAGCCAAGTTGAGAATGCAAACTAAGGCACGGAAAGAGTGTCATTGCCGTCGGATAATATGGGTTCTAAGGATTGTTATGTTTTGGAGGAAAGGAAAAGAAAGAATAGTGCAATAGAAAATGCTTTTAATGCGACAACACGAGACCAATTGGATTCCGAAATTGCTAGAATGTTTTATTCAAGTGATTTGTCTTTTAATCTTGCAAGAAATCCTTATTACATTAGTTCTTATACTCTTGCTTCTAATAGTTGAATTTTGAGGTATTTGCCTACAGGTTATAACAAGTTGAGAACTACTCTTCTTCAAAAAGAGAGAAAAAATGTGGAAAGGTTATTAAATCCAATTAAGGGCACATGGGCGGAAAAAGGAGTTACCATTGTAAGTGATGGATGGAATGATCCACAAAGAAGACCACTAATTAATTCTATGGCGGTGATCGAGAGTGGACCAATGTTTTTAAAAGCGATTGATTGTTCCGGTGAAACAAAAGATAAATATTTTATTGCTAACTTGATGAAGGAGGTTATAAATGAAATTGGTCATGAAAAGATGGTTCAAGTAATAACCGATAATGCTCCAAATTGCAAAGGTGCCGAGCAAATAATTGAATTGGAGTATCCTCATATTTTTTGAACACGTGTTGTACACACACTAAATCTTGCTTTGAAGAACATTTGTGCTGCAAAGAATGTTGAAAACAATTTGATTTGGATTACTAATCTTCATGATGTAAGGATTATAAAAAATTTTATCATGAACCATTCCATGAGACTAGCAATGTTTAATGAATTTGTGCCTTTGAAG